>OU427001.1:1231543-1266543 GCA_911387935.1 Dolichovespula saxonica | reverse complement strand
TCGTAATTACAAGGATAGCGTGGAGAAGCCCTTGGATAGTGAGCCCTAGACAATTATTACGTAGGGCGCAAAGATACGCAATAGATCGCATCGAAACAGTCCGATTTTCAATGGCTACGGCGCGTTACGGTTAACACAGAACGACCAATTAATTGCGACGGTTTGTCGTTTAACGCAAGATTCCTATCATCGATACTTCCTAACTTCGATCGCTACGTGCTCAATAAGAGATTCCACACGTATTTATTTATTTTAAGTATCTTCCAATACAAATCTTAACAATAACACAATTAGAACGATTTATGTTTTTTTATTTATTATTTTTTTTTATGATTCGACTTCATTTTTCTGATTATTATATGTTCATGATTAGCAAGATAGTTATGGAATTTTAAGGAATATCTAAACACATCATTTTCTTTGTTTTAATAGTATAATTCAATAAATCTAATCGAATATTTTACGTACATTTTTTACAAAACATAGAAAATTTTAAGTCACTCCATATCAACAAATCTCCCTCTCCCTCTCTCTCTCTCTCTCTCTCTCTCTTTCAATGACAACATCTTTCATAGATTCTTTAACTTTAACAGAAATGAAAAATGTTCAATAGAAGGAATAGACGATAGAATAGAGAGAATGATGTGTTCGTACGTCTGTATGTGTACGCTGATGTCATGGGCTTGGAATACGCCTAGCACTCCCCGACGTTCTAAACCTTGCGCAGGAGTTATTCGATTGTTTTTGCGGCCATTGTTCCACCATTAGCATCGAACGATTCAACGGAAAGTTTCGTTTTCAGGAATTGCCAGAGTTTCGAAATGGATGGGCCGCAGGCAACTGTAGACTCCCTAACCCCCTCCTTCCCTCTTCTTCATCGTACGTCCTCTCTTTCCTCTTCTCTATCCTTTACTCGACCGCTCGGCCTAGTCTCGTTGGTCTACCGCATGGGAAATGCTACCAACACTACCACCACCATCACCAACTATATACCATCCTCTTTTACCGCTTTTGGCGATGATCGCTCTCTTTTTGTCTGTTCTCTCTCGTCTACGAAGATACCAAAGTAAAAACTGTGACCTCGATGGAATTTCGATCGTCGTCCCTTTTGATCGACGTTGATTTAATTTGATTCGACTTCGTTCGTCAATACGTATGACCCGTAAATCTTATATTGAATTTTTCTGTAAAATAAATACTTTCGCGTATAAAATGACACGTATAGTTGAAAATGTAACGACAAACAACCATTCGACACATGAAAACCAATAACGTTTTCCATAGAGCTCGAGTTAATGAAATCATTAATCGCCTTATTATCGGATATCGTTATCGAGATTTTAAGCTAAATACTGACCAATTAAATACTCACGCGTTTGAAAAGTAGATAAACACGTACACACGCACACGCACATGTATGTATGTGTATGTCTGTGGTTAGACGAAAGCTCGATCTCATTTACAGTTAATTCGATTTATAAACGATGTTTCCTCTTGATGGTCTCTTTTTGATTTCAATTCAATTAAAACTTTTACAAGAGTTGTGTGCCTACCTTTTTCTCTCTTTTTGTTTCTTTCTTTTCTAGCTGTCAATCTATCCAATTCGATGAAGTCTGCTATTAAATGAAAAAGCAAAAATACGTCCTTTAACGTTTTTTCTTGTTTTCTTTTTTCTTTTTCATCTTCTTTTTTTTATTTTCTTTTTCTCTTCCTACTTCACAACATTGACGTCTCACACGAAACATCGAAGAGTCGAAAGTTTCGAGCCGTTCCAAAAGGAACAAAAAATTTACGAAACTTTATCGAGTTTTACCGAAAAGAAACACGACAATAGCTTCCGATAAAATCCATAAAATTTTCATTAAAATATCTTTAATTAAACTAACATAGACGAATGTCGTGATAAATTTTCGATAATCCGATCGTAGTCCAGACAATACTCAACAAATTATTAATTTGCCATTTCTAACACAGTTGGACATAAAGTTATTTATGTAGCCAGATCTTCTATTATATATTTTCAAGAATATTTTCAAATTCACATTGTCGCATGTATTTTCGGAGAAAACGCATTTCACGTATTTTATTGCACTGTGAAACGCGTTGAAAGAGAAGAAAGATAGAAAGAGAAAGAGAGAAAGTGTGTGTGAGAGAGAGAGAGAGAGAGAGAGAGAGAGAGAGAGAGAGAAAGTATGACGGGGAGAGAGTTCTTTATGGCTTTCGTCGCTTCTCCTTTTTCGACAACGACGACGCCAACGTCGACGTCGACGACGACACATTCCACGGTCTTTCCAATCTCCATCTCTTCAGGACCTTCGTTTTCCCTTCCTCCCTTTCTCACTCTCCATGGTTCCTCCCTCCTCGTATTTCTTCCAGCATTTTTCCATCTCCTTTATGGTCTTTCTCGTTCGTTCCTTTCCTTACCTTGTAAGACTGGATTTTACTTTTAAGGTGCTATCGCTCTTCCGCCACTTTTCGTAATAGCTCCTAATTAAATTTCCACCTTTTCTCTTCTCCGATAACTGAATTTCCCATCGTCGACCTTACTTTTCTCAACAAAATTACAATAACATCGGTTTCACACTGCGTTCAATTTTTTTTTCTTTTCTTTTTTTTCTTTCTTCTCACCGTTAAAATTTTATGGTGTTAATAGTACTCGAAAGTTTTCTTTTTTTCTTCTTTTTCTTTCTTGTATTCTTTTTCTATTTCTTCTTCTTTTTCTTTTTTCTCTTCTTGTTTTATTTAATAACAATGTAAATAAAGAAAATCGCACATAGGAAGGACTATAAAGTTCTTGCTATTAAATAATTAATGTTCTATAACTTTGGTAGTACCTACTTCGGATACTTCGTCCAATAAATAAATCCCAAGAGGCTTTATGTGCAACGTTAATTATCGACACACAAGCACGCATACGTACACATACACACACACACACACATTTTGAGAATTATTACAAGTATTAGAAGTGATTAGTTTGAGAATCTGAATCACATACTGGAGGGGTAAAGTATGAAAGAGAATATCAGCATAGTTTCCGTGTCATCGAAAAATAAACATCGACAATCTATACGATAGGTTAACGCGAATCTTCAACAGAAATAAATTTCGTACGATTTAACTTGATCTTTTTACTTTAGCAATGGAAGAATCAATTTTTGTTCCTCACTATAACCCGTGTGTCCCATGAAAAATATTATTTTCGTTTGTATACGTTTTCTTATATATAAAGTCTACACCTACAAACTGTTCACCTTTGTATCGAGTTTCTCGCGTGTGGTAATATCATACATCATGTATTTACAGAGCCTTTCGATTCAGAATTTCCTATTTTTCTTCGAATATGCGAAGCGTGTTGTTCGTATTTCGCTGACCTCCACCCTACGTTTGTTATTGGTCTGAATGTTTTTATGTATCTGAATGTTTTTATACAGTTTCACGTGTTTACTTTAATCTCTTCATGTATATAAATGCGTGTGCGTCAGAAACGATTCATATGAAAATATTTATCATTTATCAATTATTTGTTTACTTTTAAAATGCATGTTAAAATCTCTACGAATAGTTTAACCGAACTATTATTTTTCTCTCTAAAATTCTGTACAATGTGAAAAAGTAATAGTATATACGATTATATATTAGTATAAAAGTTATATTTTGTATAGCATAATTATACTATATTTATATTATATAATACTATACCAAATATATGAATTATTCTTGAAAAACTTTGAATAGGAAATGAAAATGAATTTTCCGTCGATAAAATAAATGAAAATTTACAATATACAGATACATATGTATTTATAGATATAACTGTGCGATCTCAAATTTACATAATATTATAAAAAGTTAATTCATGATTCTCACGAGTAAACTCATGGACTTAATGATAATTCACAATCTATACAATATATAATAATCGATCGACAATTGAAACATATTTCATATACATATGTTCACACACACCCGTATACAGAGGTTTCTGTGAACATATATGAAGAGGTATACATCTAAAAAGAAAAACAAGAGTATAGTACCTTATGTATATATATACATATATATATATATATATATATATATATATATATATATATATATATATATATATATATATATATATATTTGTAGAAAAGCTATGGAAACCGCGAACGCTTTGCGGACGATGCGGAATGGCAGGAGAGAGGCAGTTTCCATCCCAACGTCGTCATTTAGCCAGTCGCGTCACACCGAATGATCCGACGTCCGCTACATGCCAAGCTAATCGGCCGTGAAGTGGCTGTACCCTTGCTAAATCATGGGCCGACCACACCGAGCCAAGCAACGGCCCGAACCTATCCAATCAGAAACAATCGCAATTACAATCACGCATAATTGCGTACACGTCGGCCGTGCATATGATTAGGTTAAGTTTCCACGATAGAACACGAATCATCTACTGTCCTTCGATGTCAATTTTTTCATTTTTTTTTCAATGACATAGATTTTTCATTTAGGATAATAGAATACATACGTAAGTACATGGTATGAGATACATGATATGTATGTATATATGTATGTATATATCTACTTAACAAAATATTTCAATCTAACACAAATCGTTAATAAATTTTCAATTATCATAATAATCATTTCAATGACAATAGAAAAAGAAAAACGATTGAATATCACACTCTGTATATTATCTCTTATCAAATATATTAAATAATCCCAAGCAAGACTTCGATATCACCAACTTTAAATTGTTCTTATTAAGGAAACAATGTTACAATAATTTTTATAAAATTTACGATTACGATCGTTAAAGTTCCATAAGCAACTGATAATAAAAATAATAATAATACGATACGAGAAGTGAGAGAGAGAAAGAGAAAGAAAGAGAGAGAGAGACAGAGAGAGAGAGAGAGAGAGAGAGAGAGAGAGAGAGAGAGAGAGAGAGAGATGGAAAGAAAGGGATGGATAAGTGATAGAAGAAGAATCTTCTTCATCTTGTGCTTCTTTAATCGCGCTGGAAAAGGTGTCGACTTAAGAGGCAACGGAAACGACGAGAATCGGAAGCAGTCGATCCATTTGAAGTACCGACGAGAAGAAGAGGAAGAAAAGAAGGGGAGAAGAGAAATGGGGGAAAGAATAGCGTAAAGGAAACTAGAGGTGGGGATTGGATAGATGGATCGGCTGCGTTACACCGTCGTCTCGGTTATTTTTGAAGCTTTTGAAAGTGGACGTCTGAGAAACGATGGATCGGATTGGAGTTAATGTATATGTACGATCTACATATACGTGTACGCAATTAGAAAGATAGGGAGAGAGAGAGAGAGAGAGAGAGAGAGAGAGAGAGAGAGAGAGAGAGAGAGAGAGAGAGAGATAAATATGGATTTCAGTCTTACGGATTTCTGGACGAAGAAGACGGCGCGTCCTCTTGGACATAAATAAAAGCAACGACGAATTCGATAGTCGACTTTGTCCGCTAAATACATAACATATATGTACCGCATTATTCTTTTCAAAGTAAGCACGAGTCGATTGTAAAACGCCACGACTGGCAAATCCCATTAACCGTTTTACCTCTCCCCCCTATTGTTATTACGCTCGTAAGATTTCCTTCTACGAGCGTGCAAATAGGATGACAGATCAAGCGGCGTTGTAATCGTTACCGATAACGTTCAGAGTTCTGTTTTATATCGGGGGGCGTTTTTTAGTTGGATTATATCTAACACTCTTCCTCTTTTTATTTATCTGTGTGTTTCTTGTCTATTTACAAAAAAAAAAAAGAACAAAAGAAACGAAAAAGACCAAAGAACAAAAAAACGAAAAAGAAATATCTTCCTAAATTTACAAACACACGTTTTACCCATCTCTTTTTTCCAATTATATGTATACGTACTTAGGTAAAATCTTTAACAAATTTATTTCGTTCAAACGAAACGTACGGAGGAAATTTCTTCCCAGCTGTCAGGTCTGCCACTGACAGCTTTTCCCGATATACTCGTCTCCCAATTAAACTAGACATACCTACGTTATAACCATGAATTCGTTCTACACGTTTACGATCATTTTCCCCTAACTCCTATTAGATTTCGAATCAATGAAAATCGAAAAGCTTCTTTATAGTATTAAATTAAATGAAATTCTACCGACTTTAAATTATTTCTTTACGAGTTACTTTACATTTTCTATCTTGAAAATTTAAACTAGAACGAGTATAATAAAATGTAATTTGCTGAGAGTTCTCTCTCTTCTCTCTCTGATATCTCTCTCTCTCTCTTTTTCTCTTTCTCTTAAAATGTAGTGTTATTACACACGAAAGAACTCCAAGGCCATTCGTTGTCCCTGTCGTCGTTATAACGACGATCTCTCATACCTAGTCGTTTCTTAAACGACGCATTTACGTGACAAGGATACAAGTAAAATCAAGCTACCAAGTAAAAATCCTCCTTATTCTATCTTTCCAATTCTTTCCTTCTTTCTCTCTCTCTCTTTCTCTCTTTTTTTCTCTTTCTCTCGTTCTTCTTATTAAATCGAGTTGCAATTTTTCGAAAATATTAGCCTTACTGAGTTATCTTTCTTCGAGAGTCGTTGTTATCTATCTTTTATCTCCATTCTCTCTTTTATTCCTCATCCTTCTCTTACAACAAAATGAGAGAGAGAGAGAAATGTTCTAAGAGGTCATTCGTGAGGTTTCATAAAAGGACATGATTCTTGGAATTTATCGTTGGCGGAAGATGTTCCTTTACCGTAACTTCTAAGTAACTTCGCGATTATTCTAATCTTTACTTCACCGATTCCAATTTAGCGTTAAAAGCGTCGCTAAATCAAAAGAATCCTAATCAGCATACTATTTATTCGATATCAATGATAATATATACTTTATAAATATTAAGCAAAAAATCACGTCAGATAATTTGATAACAAATGTTTATATCACAAAACTCGACATTTTGATTTAATATCTATTTGATTATAACGATAATTTTTCTTCGAAACGACTCTTTAAGATTGTTACGTTCTTTCTTTCTTTTTTATTTTTTTATTTTTGATGGTAGATAAAAACGGTAAGGATGCAAAGTTAAGAGCGAAAACGTTTCCTGAAAGCGATTTCGTAAGACACCGTCGTGTCTTAAGGCGAATCCTTAAGCTTGGCCTACGCCAGCATCGTTCGTCTACGTCAGCAGCGACGATTATTCCGTTCTTTGCGCCTCTTATTCCGATTTACCGCTCAAAGCCGCGTGAACTCACGAGGGTGGAATACCAGATAGTTACACTAAAGAAGAGAGATAGGATCGTTTAGTAGAAAAAGACAGAGAAAGTTTATCGTTTAGAGAATGTCTCTCTCTCTCTCTCTCTCTCTCTCTCTCTCTCTCTCTCTTTCTTCCCTACTACTGACAAAGATATTATCGGTTGGAAGGGTCAACGGTGAAACGAATTTTCCTAGATTTCTTTTATCTTCAGAATTCTTTGAAATCTTTCTATTTTCGAAGTAATGGGTACTCGTTAAATTCGACTGGAGTCGGATATATTATAATTTAATCAGATTTATATTTAAACTTGGGTTTTAATCGTATTTTTTTTTTTGGTCTTTAAAATAAATTTATGCAAAGTATCTAATTTTTTGTCGTTAGAAACCAGACGATATCTGATGGTCTAAAAAAGAAGAGTTATTATTAATATCGGTTAAACTTTAATATCTATTAGCAATTTTCTCGAATATGCGAAAGTAATGCAGATAAAGAAACAAATAGTTTAAAATACAAGGATAGATAAGACCCCGTAGGACAATATTCTCGAGACGGCTGAAAAGAAAGGGAAATGTACAGGCGCAAAGGGACTAGTTTAAAAGGATGAAAAAGAGAAAAGAATAAAAAAAAAAGAAAAAAAAAACAAGAAAAAAGAAAGAAAGAAAAGAAAAAAGAAATGTAGAAGAGAAGAAAGATGGCGCTAGAGAGGACCTCCCTGCTAGCTCGAGATTCTTATAGTTCATAAAGCACTTGAAGTTACGTTGAAATCTTCGTATCTCGCTTGACAGGATGCCGGGTATTTAGTCGAACGGAGGAAAAAGAAGATGGAGGAGGGTATGAAGGAGGACGGAAAGCGCGAGAGTTTATCGCTAACAAATGGCGGTCTCGCCGTGCACCGACAAAAATATCTTCAACTACTGGGATTCAAGAATTCTCAGAAGTCTCCTTTCCTCTTTCTCTCACTTTTGCTCTTTCGACGAAGAAGAGACGTAACGAGTGGGGTTCCCTAAGTAATCTCTGTACAATACCGTTCTCTCGCAATATCTTCAAATCCTCTTTTCTGTAAAATATTAGTTTCGTGAAGAAAACAGTGGTAAACGAATAAACGAAAAAAAAAAGAAAAGAAAAGAAAAAGAAAAAAAGGATGACAAGAAGTGCGACTATTAAGAAAACGTACAATACAAAAAACAAGAAAGAGTTAAGTTTGAAGGAGAAGGAGAGTTTAAAAAAGCTTGTAAAAATGTATTCTTCACAGGCCTCATCTTTGCAATTTTCCGTAAAACCTTCTTACGAGATCAAAAGAAGGATCTTGTTGCATTATCCTATCGACTATGAAATTTCAGTATTTGGAATTATCTAGAATGGAAAACGTTAAATCGTAAAGTTGTCATAAAGACATTTAGAAATGCATCTAGAAAGTAGAATCAATATTCTATATTGAACAACAGAATATCTATATAAGTACAATATATTACATATCTAGTATATAATATATACCATATAGTATATAATATATGCCATAATACCTACGTATGTATGTATGGAGGTAAAAAGCATTTCGATTTTGTTCGATTGTAAGATGTTACTCGTGAAGAGTACTCTAAAAGGAAAATCGGTGCAATCGAATACCTATCTAGTTAGAGAAAGGTTTGGTGATGAAAAGAAATGTGAGAAAAGAGTAATAAAAGAGAAGAGAGAAGGAAAAAAAGAAATCGAGAGTAAGAGAGACAAATAGACAGACGGATAGACAGACAGACAAATAGAGAGAGAGGGGAGAGGGGAGGGAGAGACGGAGAGAGAGAGACAGGAGAGAGAGAGAGAGGGAGAGAGAGAGAGAGAGGGAGAGAGAGAGAGAGAGTGGGAAAGAGAGAGAGAGAGAGAGAGAGAGGGAGAAAGAGAGAGAGAATTTATAGATCGAGACAAACGATAGTTGCTTCGCGTACTGACGAAGATATCTTCCCAAGTAAAAGATAGAGAGGATGAGAGGACGAAAAAGAAAGGGAAGAATGAAGAAGAGAGGGAACTCTCTCTTCGTGACGACGACCCGTCGCGTCGGGTCTCCGAGTAATTTTAGGCTACCCTTCCTTTCCGCGTTTCGTTCTCTCCCTACTGTTTCCAGTTTCTTTTTTTCCGAATCTCTACATCCGGCACAGGAGACACGAGCGTTGCCCCTTCTCATCCTCCAAAAACGTCTCGCACTGGTATCCTCCTTCCTCTCCTCCTCTTTCTTCTTTTCCTCCTCTTCCTCCTCCTTCTCTTCCTTCTCTTTCTCATCATCATCGTCTAGCTTTTATTTCACTGGCTTTCCACGGCCAACCATTCTATTCTTGGACAGGGACGTCGAGAGGGATGTTCGTCGGCTCATGGCGACAAAAGACGGATTCCAGCAGCCATCGATGTGTTGTATAAGTCACCATCACCATCACCATCACCACCATCACCGTTACCAATACTAAATACATACTAAGAAAATGGATGCGAGCATACCGAAGAAGGGTGTGTTTACGATGAACAGACGAAGATATTTTTCCTTTACGACGAAAAGGCTCATCTGCAAATCGGCTCGAACTTTCACGAGGAATGTCTAAGAAACGAGAAGGAATTTATGCGGCCTTCGAACGAAAAAGGAACTTCCTTTTTTCCTTTTTTTTCTCTCTCTTTTTTTTTGTTCTTCCCCCTTTTTTCTCCTTTCTTTTATGTTTGTCCGGGGTTTATTTCTTTTTCTTTGAAAACAAAAAAAAAGAAATGACGGCGTCGTTCAAAGGGTTACAAGCTTTCGCTCGCTCTCCTTTTCTTTTCTAAATAAATTTCAATTTTTTTTTCAAATTTTTTTCGCCTGGATATCTCGCAAATATGATAATCTTAAATCAACTTAAATATGATAAATTATACGCGAGACAAAGATGAAAATTAAATAAATATACATATACGTATTTACTTTTATTGATTAACATTGTTTCTTCTTTTTTTCAAGTTAAAATCCAACTCAATCGAGTTCTCGTTACCGTATCGAGCATTGAATATAATTAACAATTTTTCGATTAAATTTCATCCGTATTCGCTTCTCGTGGCAGGAATTAAAACACATATTAATAGCTACTCGAACGCGATCGATTTTCATTCCGGTATTATATTCCGTGCGTGAAATGAGTTTCGTATTTCATGATAAACGGTTCCTGGTATTATTTCACTATTTCTTTTCTCTCCTTTTCTTTCTCTTACTCGGTTTTTTTTTGACATGAAAAATCATTATTATTTTCGTAAAAAACATCGTACATTTATACTTGTTTCTCTCTAATACCGGATCGATGCAGCGAAAAATTCGTTGATATGCAACAGAGTCTTCTCTTAAACCGATTCCAAATCAGAAGTATACACACACACACACACACACACACACACACACATATATTGTTCGTGAAAGTGGACTCTTTGAATATCCTCGAAATACTTGACAATCTTTTGTAAAGTGGAAAAAAAATATGTCGAATTTTCAAGGGAAAGGAAAATTTTATAAACACATTCAAATGTTGGCAAATACTTCAAAAATTATTCTCGAGAGTATATGTATGTAAAAAATCGAAGTTCTTTTACAATTTATATAAAATTAAAAAATTAAAAAAAGAAAGAAAAAAATATATATGTAAATACGGATAATCGCAACTTATCTTAATTTTCTATTTTCATCAGTTATCTTTCCTTGTAATACGAATCATTCAGTTGGAGTTTTACGACCGAAAGCACAATGAATTCCACAAATGTTTCTATTGAAATCAAGGCAAACTTCAACGTCTGATAAACGGTCAACTTCTGCTGGAGAGTTTCCTTTGTCTTTCCTATTCCCTTTCTCTCTCTCTCGTTTCTCTCTTATTCCTTCTCACTTTATCTATAGTTTGTGCATACGTCTGTATTCGTGCAAATGGTTGAGCTCAACTGCTTGATAAATGATCCGGATGCATTGGCATATCCCTCTTTCTATCTCATACTAGCATTCTAATGCGAAACAGGGAAACAGATTAGAAATGGTGAGCAGTTTCGATATATGACGAATTATCGATCCTCTATGATCCTTTTCTGATAGAAATAGAAAAAAGTAAATTGATACATATACATATATACGCCTAATTTTTTACACGCATATATATATATGTGTGTGTATATATATATATATATATATATATATATATATATATATATATCAAAATATATATTTATATTTAATATATATATATAAATATATATATATCAAAATATATATTTATATTTAATATATATATATATATATATATATATATATATATATATATATATGTATAAGTAAATATATATAAACACGCACACCCACACAGATATATATAAAATTAAATTGAAGTAATGAATTTTTCGTAAGATTTTATAGGTGATTACAAATATTGAGAACCACTGATATTAACCAGAACGCCTCTTCGTCCGGTTGTCTCCACTCGAACGCCTTGCTTACTTGGAACGGAGGAAACCGAGAAAGCAGTCATTGACTTCACTCTATATGTATGTATGTATCTACTCGGGCAGTAGCAAAAACTTAGGCGAAAAGTCGAAGTGGATATGAACTAACAGAGCATGAAAAAAAAAAAAATAACGATTTCCGATATGATACTTACTATGAGGGAAAATGACGTTAAAATAAAATCTTTATCCTTCATTAAAAGTTAATAACAATAACAATTAAAATAATAATAATAATCATAATAATATTAATAATCATAATAAGAATCTTATATTTGATGAACTCTAATGTAAAACTAATTTCAATAGATTATAGATGTTACAACTTTGTGTTATATATATTACGGCAAAATTTCTGTAAAGTTTTTAAAAAAATATGAAAATTGATTTAATGAAAAATAAAGTAAGTGATATAATATTTATATGAATACGTATGAATGTACTGCATAAATGAATGCAACAGATATGTGTCCTTTCATATAGGAAAGTGATTCTGAAGTTTCTTATAAGACCAAAACTTCATTACTTTTTCATCAAAAGTAGCATACACATGTTCTCAACTTTTAATGGTTAATATTCATGTCTAAAGAATACGAGAAAAGAAAATAGAAGATAAAGAAGAAGAATCGTGAACTCTATTGTAAAACTGTCAACTGGGATACAACGTTGGGACGAATTAACGTATTTTCCTACCTTTATCCAGATTAATCTGCTTAAACATCGAGCACCGATGTAGTTAGGTATGCCTTGTTCGTAAACGAGTTTCCTAGGAAATCACTTTAGTCTGTATAGCATGAGAGTGGAATGCATTTAGTGATCAAACATGATTTTCTGATATCTCGAGAAGGTGAATGATACTTTCATGTCCTTTACGACGTGCTCTCTAACGAGGCTCATAATAAGAACTGACGTCCTTACTTTATTTCGAAAGCTATTACAATATAATATTTGTATACATATTAATGTACAAACTTATGTAATATATGTATGTATATTTACAGATACATATGTTTACGTTTAGCACTAAAGATCGAAATACTTAAGAAAATATCCAGGAGCTTACACGCGTAAGCTCTTCGTACGTTCACTCATCAATTATTCGAGAAACATCACAGAGTAATTGCACATGCAGAGAGAGAGAGAGAGAGAGAGAGAGAGAGAGAGAGAGAGAGAGAGAGAGAGAGAGAGAGAGAGAGAGAGAGAGAGAGAGAGATAATACGTACACGCTATACCGAGTTCGAAATCCCTTCGACATGTTCAAACCATCTGTTTCGTGAATCAGCAATACGTAATTTCGAGGCATTCTCTTCTGAGTGATTAGTATTAGATCGATCACTATTTAATATGACACGTTCGGTACTATATTAAATGAAATACATTATATCTTTTCATTATCGATATGTATATATATATATATATATATATATATATATATATATATATATATATATATATACTGGTAATATATTTAAAAGAATTTTTTGAAATATTAAATATTAATCAAATTAAAGTGCTTGAAATGGGTAACTAAATTTCGTTCCTCTTGTTTTAAAACTTCTTTTGGTTACTTTTGTTTCAATATATTTAATTGAAATATATTGATCTTCTTGATAAAGAATATAAGTTGAACTAAATGTGATTTTGAAGGATATTTAAAATTGTTTAAAATGATCTTTTGGTTTCTACAGCCAACAGGAGTATATCTGTAAATATAATGAAAAATGGCAAAGTATGCGAGCATGATACTATTTGATCGATCACTACGCTTTCATTTTTAGAGTGCCCAAATTTTTTAAAACACCGAACGAAAAAGAAAAGTTTATGAAATGTATTGCAATTTTGTTGGTAACTTTTTAAAAGCTTTACTATGTATATACGTGATTTATAATTATATACATAGAACGAATAATCGTGCAGTATTGTCAAGAATATAACAATATTCATTAAATATAAATATATACATACATTTAATATGTAACAATTTAATATATTTATTATATAATATTCAATTTATAATATTTATAAAAATAAAAAACTTCTATAAATGTGTATATCGTAAAAATATTACATAAAAAGAAATGATTACAATAGATATTTAATTTGGAACAAAAGTGGGAACGTTATAATATATAAAATAGTGATCAATCTCATGTTGTGAAAGCCTATAAATAATTCTAATGACTTTTTCTATGAGAAAGAAACAAATAAAATGAAAAATAAACGAAGTAAAAAAGTGGAAAGAAGTTAAAGCGTGGCTAATAGAAATGCGACGCCTTAGCCGTTACAGTTTGCTTTCTATTTTTAAATACTTCAACCGTGATCCGGAATCTCGTTCTCTGCCCCGTCGCTTTTGTGTTTCTTTTAACTTCGCGAAGAAAGTATTTTTATTCGTCCATCGAATTTAAACATTTATTCGTTCTTTCTTTTTATTTAAACAATCAAGAAATATGAAACTTTTAAACATAACTAATTTAATTTCTTATTTGTAATTAATTTGTAAAATATGATTAACGTCAATTCGCTCGACAGTCATAAATCTTCATCGATGAAAAGAAAAGAAAGAAAAAAAAAAATAAAACAGAAAGAAAAAGAAACATGACAAGAAACAACAAACTCGATGGAAGCTCTTTCAAATCATATAGAATAAATCAAAATCGGTATCTATTTGAATAATTTATTGTTTTTTCCCTGAAAATAACTGATTAAATGAAGTCAAATCGATTCATTTTTATCTGATTTTATTTCTTCCTATCAATTTTTCAGCTATATATAATATATTATAATGTTTGATCTCGCAATTTTAAATTCAATGGTAGGAAATAATTCGTAAGATTATATATTTTGTAGATTAAATTAAGACGAACGATTAGATGAGATCAATTGTTGTCGATTATATAAGCAATATAACGTTTCTTAAAAATATTAGAACAATCGAATATTCTATATCTGAGATAATAAATCCATTATTATTCATATGAAATTTTCTATTTGAATGATATACTCAAGGAACCAACTATACAAATGAATAAATAAGTAAGTGAATAAATAAATATATAAATCAACTATTTATTTACGCGTATAGTACGTTATATATGTAAGAGAACGAAATCCCATAAACACAAATAATTAATCTCGATTATAATGGGTACAAAAAGGAAGGGAAAAGAAAAAGGCAAGAGTCTTTCGTTTAACCATAGTTCCGTCGCTAGGGACACGGGTATACATGGCAGCATGAATATTTAAGCCGATTATATTGCAGTTATTCATTGGTTAAGTTCGAAACAGGGAGTGGCGAACAAGTTAGTAATACGGCAAGAGTTTAAAACTCAGTCAAGGTTTCAACCTTCTTTTTTATTATCGTACACACGAATATTCGTCTCTTTGCAGTTCGTGAAAATATTTATTAACTTCATAATAAATAATTTCATGTAAAATCGTATTAGTCGATTACGAATTTTGACAAATGTCAAATAAATTTTCGAAAATCGACAGGAATTATATTTGTTTGCTTTGTTATTTTATCATTTAATAGATCTACAAATTTTGTTTATCGTTTGAGAGTAACATGGAGATTTTTTACAATTGGTTGGCAACGTGTTGATTATTACGAGTGTCAACGTTTATGAAAATTTGCCTATCCATCGTTATTTCACGCGTTCATTTTTTTCTGTCGGATATGATGCGTAAAAGATAATATAAAAAGAGAGAGAGAGAGAGAGAGAGAGAGAGAGAGGGAGAGAGAGAGAGAGTGCATGAGTGAGAAAAAAGAGTTAGTTGGTGAGAGATCGAAAAATCGTGCGAAAATATACACCGTTGGCAAAGCGTTAAAAATTGAAAGGGACAAAAATGTTATCTCCCGTTGCTCGCGCTTTTTAGTCGTTCCGATTTCTGGCGCGTATATAAACGTAAATTGCGAATTATAACGAACGAGAATAACGGTAACGAGGTACACACAATACGTCCAGTGCCTTCCATTTTCATCGTGAGTTTGATGTTTTATCGGGATAAAAATTGGAGAATGGTACGGGTACGCGGAAAGATTAAAAATGTCGAACCAATTTCGTGACTATAGTACGGCCAAGATAATTAGATTAATTAACAGAAGGGCTTTTATCATCCATTCAGTTTTCGAGGTGATCAACGAATGAGAGAACGAGTAACCTGACTTTTACGAATGAATTCTACTCGAGTCAATCAGAAAATTTCGTAGGGATGGCATTTCAATGCTTTCACGACATTTCTTCGCGCTTTCGAGTGCTATCGATCGTTCTTCTCATGCTCAAGTCGTAGTAGTCCCTTCTCTCTCTTTCTCTCTCTCTCTCTCTCTCTCTCTCTTTCTCTCTCTTTCCTCCTTTCTCTTTCTCTTTCTTTCTCTGTCTCCCTTTCTGGAGAAACTTTCGAGCACGGCTCTTGCGTTTCCGTTCTCGTCGCACGTCAGGGCCCTTTCCCTCATTCCCTAACTCGCTTCCACCATCTTCTCTCCCACTCTCTCTCTCTCTCTTTCTCTCCTTTTCGTCTCTCTTATTTTAACCGAGAATAGCACGGTAACAAATGCGTAGAAAGAATAGAGAAAAGAAAGAGAAAGAGAGAAAGAGAGACAGAGAAAGAGTAAGAGAAGGAGGGGAGGGAAGAGAATAATTCCTGGTCTCTACGACGAGTAGCACGTAGTAATATACAGGGTGTTATGAAGTTTCCGGAGAGACGCGTGTCGTTCGAGCGTGAAGATATCGAGCCATTTAATCGCTCATAAATTTCACTGTCTAATATTACGATTTCCAAGAAAGAAAAACGTGTGTGTGTGTATGTATGTATATGTTGGAGACTTTCGTCTTATCGATGGATAGATGTAACAAATCAATGTAATGTATCATCGGTGACTATCGTCTTCTTGGCAGAGTATAAAGAATTAAGATGATCCCAATTCACAATAACAATAAATAAGGACTATCTAATGATTCTTTCGTTTCGTTTCATTTATCTTATATATATAGATATTAGTTTAAGTGTTTATACGATTGTTCTTTTCTTAGTCGATATCGAGCATTTTTCTATTTTTCCCCATTCTTCCACCTTTTCTTTCTTACTCACGTTAAGCTTAACATTTCGCCGAAAAGTTTTCGACGGAATTCATTCGACCGAAGTTTCGTTTCCTATCCGAATCGTTTTCGTCTTTACTTTGGAAACGAGGAAGAGGAAGACGAAGAAGTTCGACGAAAGAATGCAACGTGATTTTACCTTTGAAGCCTTATAGTTGACGAGTTCGAGCTTCGAACAAAATTCATTTCAAGAAAGTGAGAGAGTGAGAGCGAGAGCGAGAGCAAGAGAGAGAGAGAGAGACAGAGAGAGAGAGAGAGAGAGAGAGAGAGAGAGATAGAGATAGAGAGAGAGAGAGAGAGAGAGAGAGAGAGAGAGAGAGAGAGAGAGAGAGAGAGAGAGATAGAGAGAGAAAGAGAGAGAGATAGATAGATAGAGAGAGAGAGAGATAGATAGATAGAGAGAGAGAGAGAGAGAGAGAGAGAGAGAGAGATAGAGAGAGAAAGAGAGAGAGATAGATAGATAGAGAGAGAGAGAGATAGATAGATAGAGAGAGAGAGAGAGAGAGAGAGAGAGAGAGAGAGAGAGAGATAAGGACAAACAGAAGATCTAACTAGAAGACGAGTTAACGCAATTTACAAATGCGTAAAAATTCTATTAAAAAAAAGAGAAGAAAAACAACAATAAAATAGTAAAAAAGAAAAATTGAACTAATATCTAATATAACAGTTATTAGAAAATAATTGTCTTTATACGTCATAATTTTCTTACGAAAAGGGAGAAAGATTAAATTATATGAGTTAAAAAGATGTAATAATCATTAGATAACGTAACAAATCCTATAAAATAATATCGTATTAACATATATCAAATTCATGAAAAAAATTTTTCAATGTGATAATTTTCTTAACACCGTGTATACTCGCTCCGGTTCATCTCTATCCACAGTCTACCGTTTGTTAGCGGGTGTTCGCATTGTCCTCTTTTTCATCCCCTCTTTCAACGTTTCTTCTTGTTCTTTTCCCTTCCCTCTCTCTTTGTCGGTCTAGTCTCTTCCCCCTTTTTCCTATTCCATTATCTCCTTCCCTTTCCATCTTCTTCTCTTTCCTCTTCCTCTCCTTCTTTTTCTTCTTCCTCTTCTTCCTCTTTTTCCCTTTCTTCTTCTTCTTCGTTCTCTCGTCGTTCGCGTTACGCTTTCAGTTACGACTACTGCAAGTCAGTCCTCCCCGATTTCCATGTATTTTTGGATTCACCAGGGAAGAAAAGGTTCAACGAACCCCTTCATCGTCCCCGAACTAGAACATCCTACGTAAGTACGTAAAGTACGTATGCCGGTTTGCGACGAAAGCCGAGGAGAATCGTTGTGATTGATCGTCGTTCTAGAAGCTATCCACGTTTCTCTTAACGAGTACTCGATCCTATCTTATTTTTTTCCATTTTCTTTTCTCTTTTCCTTTTTTGTTGATTGCTTTTGATATATTTCCTTTTCTTTCGTTTGTTTCGTCTCTCTCTTTCTCTCTCTCTTTCTCTTTTTCTCTCTTTCTCTCTGTTTCAATATTATTATCATTATCATCGTATTTAACATTTCTGTGGAATTTATAAGATATTTACTATTATTGGATTATTTCGATCGTTCGTGCTGATTTGAGAGACACAAAATTGAGATGTGTTTTATAAAATTATAAAATAAAAATAAATTCATATATTCGGTCAAATGACTCAATATATAGATAAATAGATGAAACCAATACGTTTTTAATATCATTATAATATACAATCAGAGAAATGGCACGAATTTTCTAGACCCAACCAAATCTTTAAAAAAAAAAAAACAAAAAAAAATAAATAAAAAAAATAAATCTTATAATCGAACATGTATATTAATTAAAAAGAAATTATAATACGTAAGGTGTCTGAATGAATTTGGATGCTTTGAAAGCATCCAAATGATACGATACAAATATACGACCAAAATAATGGCAAAATATTTTTGGACACAATCCAACTTTCATACTAAAAATAAATCTTCTAATTAAGTTTTTACATTAGTGAAAAATTAAAATATGTAACGTGTATGTATGAATAAAGTTTGCTTCGAAAGCATTGAAATGAAGGTATGTATAGAGAGACTTCCGTTCAAAATGAGATCGGTATTCGAGGCTTGACGTTAAGCGTTAAACGAGGACGTCTGATTTTGGACGACTGTTTACAGTGAAGCATATGTTTACGATTGTCCGCGTGAAACAGAAGCAAACACGTTCGTTGGAGTTTGGGCAGGGGAATCCATCCGGCGTTCGTAGTACGTACCACATCGAGAATGTGCATTGAGCGTATCGTGACTTGGACGTTCATATATGTTTAACGATAACATACCTACGTGATGCTGCTACTACTGCTGCTGCTGCTGCTGCTACTACTGCTGGTGCTGGTACTGATGCTGATTCGTCTCTTTAAACAACTCTTTCTCTACCAGGGATAAAAATCAAAATAATAATAATAGCAATACGCTATCTGTATTTTCTAAACGATTTCTCCATCTGGCAAGAAATGTTCTAAAAAGAAAAAGGAAGTATGTATCTTTGATCTAGAACAAAAAAAAAGGAAAAAAAAGAAAATAATAATAAAATGAAAGATGAAAATAGGAAGAGAAACAACTCTCTTTCTCTAAATATAATAATAATAACAACAATACACGATCCGTATTTTCCAAACGATTTGCATCTCGCAAGAAATGTTCCAAAGAAAAGAGTACCTTTGATCGAGAACAAGAAAAAATAAGAACAAAAAAAGAAAGACACAGAGAGAGAGAGAGAGAGAGAGAGAGAGAGAGAGAGAGACAGACAGACAGACAGACAGACAGACGGACAGAGAGAAAGAAAAGAGAAAGAGATAGAAATAGAAAAGAGATTTCATAAAGAGCGCCATGTTTCGAAGGCAAAACGGGGAAGATGAAAACGAACCGCAAAGAGAATACGACTGTCTCTTGCTTTGCAACTACACTTTCTTTTCTCATTTTGATCTCTATTTCTATCTCTCTTCCTCTCTTTATCTCTCGCTCTCTCTCTCTCTCTCTCTCTCTCTCTCTTTATTTCTACCTCTTTTCCTCTCTTTCTTTATCTCTATTCCTCTCTCTCTCTTTCCCTTTCTTTCTATCGTAGCTCTGTTGGTTTCAACCAAGGTAGAAACGCAGAGACAGCTCAGCTCGCGTGTATATTATTGCCGTCGCATCGAATTAATGGGAGAACAAGTGTAATCTCGTATGTAAAGAGAACGAGAGAGGGATGCTCTGATGTTGTGGTGGAGAGAAAGGGGTAGATGAGTGTGGGTGGGGATGTCTAGGCTCTTGGCCGACGACGGTGGTAGGGCCCGACACGGAGGACGGGCTTTGCTCTAAGCTGGACGTAATTCCAGGTTGAATGCGCTGGGACAAATTGACCCCATAGTTTAATGGTACATCGGGCTTCGAGTAGATAGATATACCACCGGATAATGGAACCAAAGCTATATACGAATGATAATATTCTGAAAGCAGATTCATACTTCCAAAACATCCTGGAAAAGTCGAAATGGATCTGTACCGGAAGAACAATCATCCCTCTTCTCTCTATTTCTCTGTCTGTTTGTCTCTTTCTCTCTTCCTCTCTCTCTCTCTCTCTCTCTCTCTCTCTCTCACTCACTCTTTCTCTCTCTTTCTCTCTCTCACTCTCTCTCTTTCTCTCTCTCACTTTCTCTCTCTCACTTTCTCTCTCTCTCTCTCTCTCTCTCTCTCTCTCTCTCTCTCTCTCTCTATCTTTCTTTCTCTCAACCACCATCGCTAATACTGTTTCAAAAGGATAATGTCTCTAGCGGATACTGACTATAAACGAGTTGTATAATCAACTTGTATGTGCCTCTAATATTACCCTCGAAGGATACGTAGAGATAGTTAAAAGAGAAAGAGGATAAAGCCGTAGGATAATTTTTCTTTAAATACGTGATCCTTAAGAGGATATAATCATCTCGAGTGAAAGAAAGATGATATTGCCTAGGCATTAGTTTTATCAGCTAACGACGTCGTCGTTGTTTCCCCTGACTTTACTTAGTTCGAGCTGTGTAGATATTTGTTTTTTTTGAAAGACTCGTGGACCTCTTTTAAAAAGATATACGAAGTTATAGTCACATATGTACGTATGAATACAACGCTACGTATACAAGATATTTGGTAATGTATGTTGTTTACGTTAAAAATAAAAAGAAAAATATTAACATTTTCTTAAACTTATGAGGGAGAGAAAATGGAACAAAGAACAAAAATAGGAAAAAGAAAAAAAAATTAATATTCCTCTTTCGTTAAGAACGATGAACAAACGACGTTGTTTTTAATTATAAATATAAATTTTTGGAAGTTTAAATATTAGCTTTCGTAAAAAAGAAAAAGGACCTTGCGTATGTTCATTTTAAATAGACAAGAACGTATATATGTCTTGCTGCTAATACGACCATCTCGTTTTATAGGAAATAATATAGTTATAATTATAGAGGGAAAATTAGTTTAATAGCAATATTGCTTCTCTTGACGAGACACGGTTATTATTAACGGTATCATGTAACGAATATGAACTCAGGAATTTCAACTTATTGGTGTCGACTAGCTGTACGTTCCAAGGTCGCTTGTTTTATCTTTTTCGCACTCATTTCGTAGAATATTCTACCAACACTCCTTTCATCCTTGTCATTATTCCTCACTTGATTACTCAGCATGCTTGCTTCTCTCTTTGTACTTCACGCACGCTGTCGTCGTTGACCGTTTAAATGAGTCAACTTTTGTCCATCCTCATGCTCTCAAGCTTTCTCTCTCTCTCTCTCTCTCTCTCTCTCTCTCTCACTTACTCACAGACAAACAGAAAACATGATGGAATACCGTTGAAGAACTACTAGCACTACTACTACTACTACTCATGATGAAGAAATGGCGATGAAAACTGCCTCTGAGAGATTCGCTCGCACTTACACCATATTTGCCTAGTGATTAAAAAAACGGACTCGCTTCGTGAAAATTCCTAGGAAAGATACGATCCGTTTCTCCAGCATGAATTACATTCCGTATATTAAACAACGAAATGGAATCACAGGAAATTACATTTCCAAGCTATTCGTGAGAATTTTTCGTCCGTGCTTTTTGAAATTCAGACAAGAAGCATTATTATCGTAGTCGTCATTACAAACGTGTAGGACTTGGATTAGAAGAAAAGTTTAAATAGGTTAATACCCCGTTTCTCCCCGCACGAATTATAACTACTTACTTCTCGTAATAGTCGTTCGTCCTTTACAATACTCGATTAATTGTAAAAGTTTGCAAATTGAAATTTCGTGGGAAAACTCTTTGGAGAATTATCAGCGGTGATTACACGGCCGATAAGTTAGCAAAAGGGCGGTTAGCCCCGACGAGAATACGCTAGACGAGATCATGTTGAAAGGCTAAAGCACACTGGATGAGAGTCGAAAATAGACACGCAAAAGTTAGACTCTATTTGACGATAAAGAAACGAACCGTGTAATGAGAGTGTCTACTATGTTACTTATTTAACGCTAGAGAGAAGATCATACGTTTTGTTCCTTATTACTTTCTTCCTACTATTGTACCTATCTACTTACCCAACTACCTATCTACCTATCTACCTACCTACCTACCTACCTACCTACCTACCTACCTACCTGCCTGCCTACCTACCTACCTATCTATCTGCTTGCTTGGCTTATTGTCTTGGAAATTCTCTTATTTATATTTTCAATATTTGTTTCTTTTTTTTTTTTTTTCAATGATATCTTACTGCATTACTTGCATTTCAGAAGGAAAAAAGAAGAAAATAATGGTTCTTACAACGCAATATGTTTCTATTGAAAAGCTTTGGGAATACAAGAAAAGAATTTATTTTTATTTCTATTCTTTTTTTGTCCGCTTTCAGTATCGAAGAAAATATAATTCTAGGAAACATAGTTCGAAAATGTCAAAGTAAAAACTTTCGAGTCGGCAAATTTATCAAGTGAAATATAAAATTTACATACGTTACTTTCGACGAGGATGAAATAAAATTAAATTTGGGTTTTCGGTCGTGCATGTTCTCGACGAATTCCCAACGAACATACGCCACTATCGTATTTCCGTGCTACGCATAAATATTGCGTATTATTTAATCGTATTTATTTTTTCATTTCTATTTTGCACCTCCGTCGGGGTAAAACCGATTAAACGGAAGAGATCAGCGAGCTTTCAAATTACTTTTCCTCTGATTTTTGTTTTCTTTCTCTCTCTCTCTCTCTCTCTCTCTCTCTCTCTCTCTCTCTCTCTCTCTCTCTTTTTAATTTCTAGTAAAGATCGACGATCCAAAAATGAATCGTGGGTCGAGTAAAGGATCTAACGGTAAAATAATAAAGAGCAAAGGCACGATAAGCGACCGCAGAAACGAAAAGCCTTCGGTCGAAAGAAATTGGACCAATTACGTGCACCTGCCGTCGCGATAAATCGTTTTACGCGTTCCCGACCGTTTGATGTCTTAAGTTCTTAAGTTTTACGTTCGTTCTCGTCCTTTTCTTTATCTTCTTCTTCGTCTTTTTCTTCTTCTTCTTCTTCGTCTTTTCTTTTTCTTACGGTAGAAGCATTATTGCGCATCGCCACGTATCTCGGGTCGCAGAAGAAACGAAAAGTATTCGACTTTCTAAAATTATATAATAATAACAATATATATTATGTTATAGTAATTAAAATTAAATAAAAAGAGAAAGAAAAATTATATGAGGTTAAATATTTTAATAATGATAATAATATTATATTTTAATAATCTTGTTAAATAAAAAGAATGAAATCGAGCTAAAAGAATATATGCATGCGTATAAGATAAGAGAGAGAGAGAGAGAGAGAGAGAGAGAGAGAGAGAGAGAGAGAGAGAGAGAGAGAGAGAGAGAGACAGAAAATAGATGGGGGTGGTAAAAGAGCAAGGGAACTGCAAATAGAGTGTAGCAGGGATAATTGCTCTCGTGATGTCATGGCATTTATCAAATCCACTCTCCCTCTTCTCAGACTTCTCAGACTGGCCTCGACAAGGAGAAACTACAACGAGGCTTTCCCTTTACTGCACTTGCACTACCACCCTATCAGAGCCCTTAATGATAAGGGTAATTCGTAGTTTCTTTTACTTTATTTTTCTTTCTTGTCTCCCTTCTTTACCGGTTCAGTACATTTCGAATCGTTAATTGAAAATATTCCATAACGTAAGTTAAATATATAATCAATTTTTAGATTATATTTATTATTACTTTTCCGTGATATTTAAACATGAATTTTATCATGAATTGAATTCTTAGGTATCAAATATGATGTTTCAATTTTTGTGGAAAGACTTTTATTAAAAGGGAGTGTTACGCCTATTGGTTGGCATGACTTAAACCTTTCAAGACGTTTCAGTAGGGAGTGGTTAGTTTTACGTCGATCGGATGTGCCGATTGCGTCAACGCAATTAGCCTCGCAGGAACTTTATTAAGTTAAACCTACGTCACGCTTTCGCAGTACGGGTCTCTCATCATTTACCAATGCGAGTTGTACATCAATGTTTTATAATCAAACGGTCATATCGAAGTAATGTTGCTTCAACGTACAATCTGTGGAATTCTTTTTAGGAAATAACTTAAAAACATCTTCGCAATAATTAAAATAGATAAACGATTCAATTTTAAGCGCTTGACCGAAGAGAATTAAATAGAAAATATAATGTCCAAAGTGTATATAAATAAATGGAAAAAAAAGGATAGAAGAAATGTTAAAAAGAAAAGAGATAGAGATAGAAATAGAGATAGATAGATAGAGATAGAGATAGATAGATAGATAGAGAGAGAGAGAGAGAGAGAGAGAGAGAGAGAGAAAGAGAGAGAGAGAGAATGGAAATCAAAGTATCTTTAACTTTAACTTTTTTTTTTAATTTGTATAGTTTGTTTTATACTTAAATAAGGAAGAGAAACATAGAAAAGGGTTCATCAAAGTGTTTCTTTTTTCTTTACGGCACGACACTTGCCGGGTGTAATCAAGACGAGAAAAAAGAAACAACTATAAGATGAATTCCGAAAGTCGAATTAATCGTTACTGCGATCATCGATCGCAACATGGCAAAAGAATTTGCTTCGGCCACGGTGGCAGGTAACGAAATGAAGGTCGTTACATTCATATTCCACTATTAACCGTGTTAACTTAAAACGCGTTGTAATTTCGTTTCCTCGCCGAATGCGCGTCGTGTCGGCGTGATTGCGTTATAACGGCTTCGAACTTGCCATGCGATATTTCGCTTGTAAAATGCCTTTGATGCCAATGTTTCTCATCGTCGACCTTTCCTCTCTTTCTCTCTCTCTCTCTTTCTATCCTTTCAAATTTTGTTGTTTACGTTACAAGTACACGAAAATGTGTAGTTATGCGTGTATACGAATTATAATTTATAATAAATCTGATTTTTAGTTTTCGTCGAATATAAAAACATAAAAAAGAAAAAAGCATACAGAATTTCTTTGAAGTCGCGATATTAATTTCCAATCTTTACAATATATCTACGAGTCCAACCAAAATCCACTTTTTCCTCTCTTTCTCTCTCTCTTTTCTCTCTCTCCCTCTCTCACTCTATCTATCAATCTATCTATCTATCGTTTCTTCGGACACGTATGTCGTGAAAAATAAGGGAGAGAGAGAGAGAGAGAGAGAGAGAGAGAGAGAGAGAGACTTGCCGGCTCTTATGTAAAAGTTGAGAGCATCGCGAATATCCCTTTTGAGCACAATAATTCGACAAATTGATATTTCTTTGAAAGTGAGCTACCGTGAGGAAAAAGAGGAAAAATGAAAAGGTGAGAGGTTACCACGCTAGCACCGGCTTGCTGGCTTGCTAGATGGTTGACTGGCTGGCTGGCTGATAAGTTCACCAACTGCAAGCAACGTAAAGTAGATGGAAAGAGAAAAGCCAAAGAAGGAAAAAGTTTCAAACGTTTTTGCCACGTTCGTACTAGTCGTCAACTTGTGTCACTATAATTCACTATAGGGAACACCGTATGTTTCTAATGTCAGTACGAATTCGTACGCGAGATGCGAAAAGATACAATAGAGTATCGTCCTCTTCGAATTGTTCCTTCGAGCACGCTCAGAAAATATAATTTTCGATAAAAGCCAGACGACTGTTGTTCTTTCCTCGTATGATAGAGGAAAAAGAAATATAAAGAATTTCGGTGACTCGTCTAACGACATTTTACGATTGTTTTCTCACTAATACCCATCATAATATTGTAGTTTGGTAAATGTCAAAATGTCATTCGATCACTTCGTACCCTATGGTTTTAACATTTATATCTTAAGAGAATATTCGTCGCGTCATTCATTTTGAAAAGACAGGAATAGACCAGTAATGATTCATATTTTTGAACAAAATTAGAAATTGTAATTATGTTCTGTTTTGAAAGCATATCGACGTTTACGTCAGGATGACGTTAAATAAGTAAATATAAACGGATTTGTGTTGGATAATAATAGTTTGGAATTTATGTCGATCTCAGTCGCCTTGATTTAAATAAATAATATAATTGAAAAAACTATTTTTCTGCTTGGAGTAATAACATTTTTTTATGCGGCAGATATATGAAAAGGAGAATAGAAACGAGAGAGAGAAAGAAAGAGAGAGAGAAAGAGAGAGAGAGAGAGAGAGAGAGAGACCAAAAGAGAAACAACTTTCCACGATACTTCCAATATTTTTCGTATTTTTCGGAAAACCATTGGAAATGGTATATAATTACAATTATTTTTATAATAGATCGACACTTCGGCTACTCGATTTGACAAATTTTCACATTCATAAGTCAAAAAAGAAAGGAAATTCTCTAAGTAAAAGAATGAGAAAAAGTACGATATATAGATAGATGGAATTCGCTTTATTCGTCCAACGTAACAAAGTAGACATCTATTAAGATCAACGAACCGTGTAAAAGCAGTTATACTTCCAATATATTTCTCTGTCTCTCTCTCTCTCTCTTTCTCTCTCTCTCTCTCTCTCTCTCTCTCTCTCTCTCTCTCTCTCTCTCTCTCTCTCTCTCTCTCTCTCTCTCTGATACACACAGAATTGACCGATGGAAGGAAAAATAGATCTGTCGAGTAAAGACGGAATTTTACGAGGACATTTTTTTCTAATACACGCGACTAAACATCGTATTTTAGTATCATCGAGAGTATCGATCAATCGAATTCTCACTTATATTATCCCATGCGATATCTTCGATATTTCCTGGCTGCTTTCCCCCGTTTTGCACGTGGTACCGAGCTTCTCTCCAATTGGCGTTATGAGTGAAGCTGCGACATCGAATATCCGGTTACCGATATCCGGATCAAAGAGACGGAAATTATTTCGTGGACATACTGTATACCATGCGTGATTTAGTTTCCTCGATGCGATTCTGCGATCGAGTAACAGATCTCATTAACTCTGTGGTGCGTTACTACGACGACGACGATATAATACATACATATCAATATTATTAGATATATACGTAATATTGTCTAGAGTATAATATCTAATGGTTAATGATAAAGGACAATCGAAGGACCCTTTGAAATGAATAGGAAAATGAAAACGAAAATTTTTTATTGAAAAAAAAAAATGGTAACAAAGTGAGGGAAGATGAAACAAAAACAACTTCAATGATAACGAATAAATTTGAAAATTAAGAGCGAATAAAAGCCAATGGACTTGGCATGGTACAACCCATAAACATCTTTCAGATTTATTCCAGCCTAGTCCTCGATTCAATTTACGTTTGGATGCCTTGCAGAAACTCAAGCTGGCATAGTGCCACAGTGGCAATATGTCTGCTCTCACCCTTTGCCATGAACACCACTACTATTACTACTACTAGAACTAACAGCAACATCAGCCGATCTCTCCTCCAACCTACGAATACCACCAGCACCTTTTTCCACTACTTTTCTCTATTTTTTTCTTTTTTTTTAACTTTTTTTTCTTTTCTCTTCTTCTTCTTCTTCCTCTTCTATGTACTTCGCCTAGAACAGCCTAGGCAAATATGTCGCGAGCCGACACTATCTCGCAAGAGAGTCCGGTCGGAGGAGAGAGAGAGAGAGAGAGAGAGAAAGAAAGAGAGAGAGAGAGAGAGAGAGAGAGAGAAAGAAAGAGAGAGAGAGAGAGAGAGAGAGAGAGAGAGAGAAAGAGAGAGAGAGAGAAAGAGAGAGAGAGAGAGAGAGAAAGAAAGAGAGAGAGAGAGAGAGAGAGAGAGAGAGAGAGAAAGAGAGAGAGAGAGAGAGAGAGAGAGGAGAAGGAAAAATCCGAGTACCTCTCTGACCACGTTCGCCATTCTTCGCACATTCTTCTCAAATAAAGCGATGCTGAGACGTGACCTGGAATCTCCTCGAAGATTATACGTCGCCCAAGAAAGATGGCGAAGCGGATCGTGGAAATAAATATGGTTTGCACGTAAATCGTGGGAATTAGCAAGGGTTTACGTACACGTACGATCTTATATATATATTATATATATTTTATGTATATGTGTGTGTGTGTGTGTGTGTACAGGTCTCTATGCCCACGTATTTGAGTCAGGCGATGTGGATACTCGTGACATTGTGTAATGTGAACTTTATAAAAAAAAAAGAAAAGGGAAAAGAGAAAGAAAGAGGAAAGAAAGAGAAAAAGGAACAAACACAGAAACATGTAGCTAATTAATTCTTAAACCTCCAAGGTAGATCGGATTTTACTGAACTAACACACTCGAATAATTGCACAATTTCATTTTACATATTTTCGTATGCATTGTAAAAGTAGAAGATTAAGGACTCTTTAAATGAACGACCTTCGCTCTTTTCATTTCTATTACTTCTCGATGTTAATTATACCTGACCTTTTGCGTGCTCACTAATATTTTCTGTTCTCTTATAAAACTTGCTTTGTTAACATCATGTAGGCAAATGATTTAAGACATTATTTTTTGTATGCATAGAAAACACGCATATTATAAAATATGATGTAATATGAGATATACATACGTTGACTCTTGCGATAAAAGTCATACCGAAGATGATTCACAAATCTCATTACAAAATCCGATTGAAACGACATCGTTATATTTTAGAATTGCAGACGCTTAGACGATCATGCGTGAAGATCGCAACGTGATTTAAATTGCGACATGAGTGCACCGTGTCACGTTACCCGTCGGTTTAGCGAACGACTATTTGCGAGAGACTTACAAATGATTTCTGGACAATCGGATTTAGAAAGCTCGGCTAAGTCTTATGTACTTTTTCATGGTAGTTGAAGCACTACGAAGACGATTTTAAAGCCCCTTATTTTTCAAAAATATACATACAGTATATGTGCATAAAGTACTGTAATCAAATATTTCAAGAAACATGGTAGAAACTTCGATTATTTTTGTATAAAGTCCATATATATATATATATATATATATTTCGTGCTATTTATATGTACCTATAAATAATTTATATTTGTTCAATTTATTATTTTTAAATGATTCCCTGAAAGACTAAAAACACATATATTATAGATCTTCACGTTAGATTTTTTATCAACTAGCCTACATCGCCGAACTCGAGTAATATCCTAGATTAATATATATTAGAAAATCAATTATGTCGAAGCCGCACTTAATCCGGTATCCGAGGATTAGCGAATAACCTCCCAACGGGAGAAGTCTCATTTTCATGTTCTACCGATTCTCACCATTTCTGAGAAGAGTAAGAGGGAAAACTCAAAGAAGAGTGTGTATGACAAGGGTGAATATATATATATATATATATATATATATATATATATATATATATACACATACATATTATAGGTGTATATATAGTATAGAGATAGTAATAGGGAAGAGAATGAGTGAGAAAGAGAAAGAGAAATGATAAGGGGTAGGAGCCCTTCTCCTTTCTTCGTTACCCTCATACATTTTCACGATTCCGTAGGAGTCGCTTGCGCAAGCACTATCTTTATGCCTTAAAAAAATTTCTTCTTGCCTGGTCCTTCTTCGTAAAAGTAACTGATTACTTATATTGCGTTCGTTTCACTTAAATGAAAAGAATATTGATTAAATTGTTTTATAGTATCGTATTGATGAAAATTGTTGTGGGCACGTACAAAAAGTTATCTTTACTAATCTAATAATATATGCCTTTTAATCAAATCGAGATCAATAAGATCAAAAAATGCAAAATCCAACTAAACGAATATCGTTGATCGTTTCAACTGTTTATAATACCGCCCGTTCTAATAACGATCCATTCAACACAAAGTCCTATGTTATTTGTTATAACCTTCTTAATTATTTGAGTAATAGGTGATTATATTATACCTGATAGTATAACTTGGATTAAATTCAGATACAGGAAACATTGAGTTTATGCGCAATGTTTATGTTACCTTTATTTTCTGTTATTATGGTTAGATTTTACAAGACCGTTCCCTACTTTACTTCTAGTACTTTGGCATTAACTTTTATTATTCTTCGAAAGTTTATAATTACCCGTAATACAATTATTTCCCTGAAATAACTGAGCCATACAATAATATTAAATGTGAAAGCTTATTACTTTTAAGAGGGTACTATGGCTTACCACCGTCGACGTCCATCCGTCATTCCATTTCATTCAATGATTCTCCTTAGGGTAAAAGAAATAGCTTAGTTGGAAGGAAAGAAAAGTTTCCCCTCTTCTTTTCATCATGTTCAGCTATTTTTTTTTTTTCGAACGACACAATAGCAAAAATGTCAAATTAATGAGACCAGGAAGTTTCGGCCACTTTTGTCAATTTCTCGTATTCGCAGTGATACTACTAAATTGTTAGTGAGAAGGGGAAAGCCTTCGCAGAAGTGTCCCTGCAAACACGAGCTTGATTATTGAAACAAGCCGACCCCTATAAGCGCGTCCATTAATAACCTTTTGAAGATCCTCCCTGTGATGCGTAATATAAGCTGCTTGAACATCAACGACGTAAACGTGAACGTGTATACAAAGTAATATAGAAGACATGTCATGATCTGTATACCGTCCGTAATAATTAGTATTCAACGGAAAATCAAAAATATTTATAGAAGACTACATTAAGTGATTATTTTTAAGGTTATATTAAGTGATTATTATAATTAATCATCCTCTTTTAATAGAAAATCATTAAACTAAGTGTCTTTGTTACATATCAATTGATTATTAACAATTTCGATATCCATCATCATCAAAATGCAATTTCATCGATGAAAATAGAGGAAAATTGAAAAAGGAATGTAGTATGACTCCAGAATGATATTCTTCCCAGAAGTCACGTAAATTCCCAGTGGTTGCTCTCGTTATCACCATACTCTAGTGATTGCCGAGCTTGAAACGTCCTCTTTCTTCCTTTTGCTACCCTCACGGTCTTCGTCGTTTCGTACGTACGTGCTTACGTGCGTTTTATACGGGGGAATACGTGCGCTGCGGTATCGTAATGCGCTTGCATCCTACTAGATTCCTTTCCGTCTTACCCTGGCGATTTGAAATTTACTCAGAGATCTAATGGGAGTACCACATTTGTAGGGAAAACGTTCTACAGAAAGAGAGAGAAAGAGAAGGAGAGATGGCGAGATGGCGAGAGGGAGAGAGGGAGAGAGGGAGAGAGGGAGAGGGGGAGAGAGGGAGAGAGGGAGAGAGGGAGAGAAGGAGAGAGGGAGAGAGGGTGAGAGAGGGAGTGAGAGTGGGAGAGAGGGAGAGAGGGAGAGAGGGAGAGAGAGGAAGAGAAAGAGAGAGAGAGAGAGAGGGAGAGAGAAAATGTATCGCCGAGATTCGAATGTGAATTCGGTCGACCTTGAATATTTTAGAAGCCAGTATAGCCAATCGACATATCGGAACTTTCGATCAAGATTCTCTCTCTCTCTCTCTCTCATCTATCTATCTATCTATCTTTCTCTTAGTCTATGATACGAATTTTAGAAGCGTTTCCGTATTTACAGAATGTGTTATCGATATCATCCGACTATCTCTTGTGGTTCCTATGATTTATAAATTAACATAGATCATACTTTTCATAGTCGTATAATAATCATTAATATATATCGTCTTGGCGGAATCTTATAGCTCATCTGGTTCATGAATAATTCAGGATCGAGTTATCTCGATAGTGATTGTCAGTTCGATCGACATCGAAAGCCTTTTTATCGACAGATTTAAAGATACTCTAAAATATTATTACAGCGTTAGATAGACCAGTGTCAAATCGTCCATCAGATACTTCGAAGGATGAATACTGATCTCTTTAAAGACACAAGGAATGAAGACCACTCGAGGTAAATGCGTCTTATACTCTCGATAGTCGTTGTGACAACGAGTTCAGCTTCGACAATGGCGCAGGCGCGGCTCCTTTCATTAGCTATCTCTGATCTTTTTGCTTGCATTGAATCGGCAAAGCAGTTAATTTAAAAATGCGACATTGTAATCGGAGAGAAACGCAGGGGTGATATATTAGTGTAGTTAATTTGTCGACGTATTCGTTCGTAATAGTTTTCGATGTGTAGTTAAACGTACTCACAATAATTACAAGTAGCGATGGGATTAATAGAGTTATAAGCATTGCTTTTGTACAATATTTCCCTTCGTTATCCATTGAACATAGTTACATTTCTTTTTATTCACATATTCTCTGACTTTGAAATTACTAAGATCCTTTTCTTATCATGAAATATCACAATTCGCGTTGGTATTCCATTTGAATTTCAAATAACATTTACACTAATCAAATCGATCGGAATTAAGTCGCAAGTATATATTCCTGCTTGATATCACCTTATAAGTATCACAACTGGCTTTGATCGATCATTTCAAAACACTAATCGAAGTAAGTCCCACCGCTAAATGTATGTAGAGAAGATTGAGTAAGAAGGTATTCAAGTAATATTTTCAGGAAGAGGGAGACGACATAGTAGTATTCTATTCGTAGTAGAAGTAGTATTGGGAGTAGTTGTAATAGTGTATTAGAATTAGTAGTAATAGTAGTAGTAGTAGTATTAGCAGTAGAAGTAGTATTAGAAATAGTAGTAATAATAGTAGTAGTAGTAGTATTAGTAGTCGTAGTAGAGTAGTAGTAATAGTAGTAGCAGTGGTAGTCGTAGTAGAGTAGTAGTAATAGTAGTAGCAGTGGTAGTCGTAGTAGAGTAGTAGTAATAGTAGTGTAGTGGTATTCGTAGTAGAGTAGTAGAGTAGTAGTAGTAGTAGTAGTAGTAGAGTAGTAGTGGTAGTGGTATTAGTAGTAGTAGTAGTAGTAGTGGTATTCGTAGTAGAGTAGTAGTAGTGTAGTAGTGGTAGTCGTAGTAGTGTAGTAGTAGAATCTCGAGAAGTAGGCATGCGCATGAGAAGGATCGACTATCTCTGTCCTTCTGTTTGACGGTTCGTTCCGTACCCCGCCACAACGGAACTGCCACGCGACCGATGCCCCCACTATGAGCCGTGAGCGTGTGTCACGCTCCGGGTAGCTCGGTGCGTGCCTATTACACGGACCGATGGAGGGGGTAAGGGGCGCGCGCGTACTCGCTCGATGGTAGTGGGGCGAGCCGGTCGCGAGGTGGTGGGGATGCGAGTGCCGAGAACGGAGGAGCCGTCAGTAGTTCCGTACCAACTCTCCTCTGATACGTATGTATGTCGGTGCCGCGAGCGTCGCGTCGCGCCGCGATTAAAGTAGACACGCACCGTCATTCCAATTGTCGTCGTCGTCGTCGTCGTCGTCGTCGTCGTCGTCGTCCTCCTTATCGTCATCGTCATCGTCATCGTCATCGTCATTATTGTTTGTAACGAGAGGGTCGTGAAGAAAAATTGATCAAGACAGAAAAAGAAGTGAAGAGGAACGGTGTGATTGCGTTTAATAGAGAGAAAGAGAAAGAGAGAGAGAGAGAGAGAGAAAGAGAGAGGAAGAGAGTGAGTGAGTGAGTAAGTAAGAAAGAGAAATAGGAAATAGAGAGATAACGATCAAGCTTCTTCGATTCAGAGTGGTGTTTTCTTATCCGTGATTATTTTCCCTGGTCCATCGTGTGATCGCACGAATGTCGCGACGCGATGTCGCCCGATAACGGACGCGTCGAGCCGCGAAACCTGCCACTCGACATTACAGCTATCATCGGTTCCTCCTGACAATATGAGCTTCGTCAAGCATTGTCGTACTACGCGATCGCTATTAAAAGTATTATCACTATTAGTACTGTTGGTGCTGGCGAGTGTTCTTCTCAACATCTTCGCAGCCGCTGTCGTCGTCATCGTCGCCGTCGCCGTCGCCGTCGCCGTCGTCGTCGTCGCCATCGTCATCAACATCATCGCTGTTGTCGTCGTGAAGCATCCTGCGACGCCTATTGTTGCTCTTGTCGTTGCTGATTCAAGATATTTGTTCTATTTATCAAAGGATTATTAACCTTCAAGGAGAACTCCGTGCTCGCGAGTGTGTGCTATCGTGCCCGTTAAAACCACCCTAAAACACGTGCGACCTTTCCCGTGGGATTATCGTTCCTCGTGTATATTATTATTCGAGTGTCACAAAGAAGAAGGACGACGACAATTCGTCCTTCTCTATATTCTTCATTGTTTACGTTCTTACTATCGGTTTTTTACATTGGTACTACCACTACTACTATTGCCATTACTACAATTATTACTACACTACTACTATTATTACTTGGTGCTTTTTATACAAATCTCGTTTTATGTGTTTGCGAATGATCGTGCATTTATTTTCTTCTATCTTACGTTATTACTATTATAACATATACACAGTGAGCCACGGATATCGAGCGATGATGGCAGCGTTTATGATCGCCAGCAGCACCATGGATCTTTGCCTCAGCACTGTGGTGACGATGTGCCGCGCTTTCGCGAGCACCTCGACCGATGTTACGAATTGGAGCGTTACAAGGTAGATATATAGACGATATATACCTATATGCATATAGAGATATATATGTATATATATTTTTAATATATACTTCGCAACACTCTTTCCATTGATCTTTTTTTAGCATCAATTGTGCTCTCACATTATACACATACATACTTGCTATTCTTAAGCGAATACGTAAGATCGATTTTTATGTTCGATGTCAACGTTTATCGCGCGTTTACTTTCGAAGCGTGCGCTCGATTATGTGCTCCGAACGTATACCACGATTGAAACACGCTTCGCCGATCAAGCGTGATCCTGCTATCTACTCGAATACTTT
>OU427001.1:1144043-1226543 GCA_911387935.1 Dolichovespula saxonica | reverse complement strand
GGTTGAAGAGGCCGCAGGAGGTTAAGCTTCTGCAGCTGCCACTCGCAGCGTCTGTTTCCCGAGTTTTGAAATTTTTACCAGAGAAAAAGAGTCTCCGCGGAAAGGAAACTGGCGAACTAGCTCGAAATATTAATGCGCAGGAAGAAAATATTATGATAAGTGATGGCCAGGAGTGGAATATTAAGAGGACATAGCGCGTGATAAAAGTCAGCAGCGAATAAATCGTTTTATATTTTACAAAGGAACGAAACTATAGCTTACGTGAAAAAAAAACATGTTTATATATATAAATATAATATACATAAACGTCCTTTATTTGTGTGTTGTACGTACAGTTAGTACACAGAAATATACTGACATTTTTGGAACCATTTTTTTCTTAAATTCTTCATCTAATTTATACAATACAAAATATTTACATACAAACATACACATTTTTTGATATGTATATATATATATATATATATATATATATATATTATATACATATATGTGTATATATGTGTATATATGTATACATACATACACACACACACACACACACACACACACACACACACACACACACACACACACACACACACACACACACACACATATATATATATATATATATATATATATATATATATATCTACTGAAAAATGTAAAACACCTAAAATAGTTTAAAAAAAGTTATAAAATTTGAAAAAGAGTTGGAACATTTCTCTGAATGACTGTATGTATCAGTGCACAGCAACGAGCTGGAACAATTAATTCTAATCGATTAATTTGCGTACAGTGAACGTTCCGGTGTTGGCTACCGCGTAGCAGCATTATTATATCCTCTTTCCTCTCTCTCTCTCTCTCTCTCTCTCTCTTTATACGCAGTCCAGAGGAATAGTGTACCCAAGTGGTCGTCCATCACTTTGCGCCACCACAAATTAATTATCTCGTAAGCATTATTTTAATTAACGCCAACGATCAAAATTCTCTTGGATTTTTTTCATCGTCCTTTTTTGTACTACACAAAATACTCTTTTTCTTTATTTTTATATCTCATTTTTCAAACCAAACGAAATTTCATTTCATTGTTTCGAAAATAGATAACCAGTTTTACTATCTCCGATCTTTTTCTATTTATGCGTTTTCTTTAGTAAAGATGGAAAAGTTGAAATATTTCTACGAGTCACATAAAGAGAATTCTTAGCCATCTTCGAAAGTCGTCTCCGTTAGATTGTGCCTCCAGGCAACGTCTTTTTCATGATTAAGAAGAGCGAAGTAGCGATGCACGTCGGTACACTTGGCAAAGCATCGTCATTAAAACACGCTAATTATGAGTTAGATACGAGTGTACTCTAATCTTGAGAATCTCACTTTACTGTTCACGTTCCCTTGCACTGTTAAAAACGACTATGAATCTTCATACTTGCTTGCTCTTTCTATAGCACTTTTTAAATAAGTATTTATATATTCAATTTATTTAATAATACTTTTAAACTATATCTTCTTTATTTTAACGTGGAATTCGATATCTTTTTTATCCATAGTCATTGATACAAATCTCTTTTGTATCGGGTTTCCCTTTAAAGAGACTCTTTCTTAAGTCTTGAACACCAGCTGGTGTTAAAGGTTAAGACTTTTCCTCGAAACATATCTCAAAGCTTGTACAAGCCATTTGCATAAACATACATTCTCTCATCGTATATTCCGGTAGTTTGCATAAATAACGAACCGAGAAATACGGAATGTAAAATAGCTGTGCTACAGCTCCATATCTTTTTCCTTTCTCTTAAAGGGCCCTCCTTCGACAAAACCGCAGTTTGAGTTTTGAAAACTCAAAATCCCCATCTCCTCCCCTTTTCAAATGATTCTATTAACTCGACGTTTTATTTTAAAAGAAGACCTGAATGTAGTTCAGAGTAATAGCAATTAGTAATAAGATTAGTCAGATACGTTTGTATATGTCCATTGAAAATTTTCCATGTTAATTCAACGTTTAAATCGATGGGTGTTTTCGTTCACTGATAAATTTGGATTTTCAGCAATGATTTCCTGCCAATAACGGGTCACCGAACGAATTTGAATCTACCCGACTGGTTACCGTACACACATACTTACACATTGCACTACGCGTCAAAGTTTATTAATGTATAATATGTGTGACGAATGACCGTGAATATTGGAATAGAAGTTACCATAGTTACGTGGGTACTACAAGAAGAGTATTCTGCGTTAACAATAACAGAACAGAAATTTGTAAACGCAAAATTTCAAATACATTTTGTATGATTTAAACCGATGAATTCGATGCGTGGCCATTAACACAAATCGTTTTGGAGATATCCTCGTATTTTTCTCACTTGTCCTAATGCAATAGGAGATAAATGACAAGTTTGTATGGATTTTCACTTGTCTGTAATTGAAGTTTCGTTTGCCATATAATTAGGGGAAAGTATATACAAAGGTAATTCACGTTGCAGATAGTAAACTAAACAGACATAGCCATCGTTCATTAGTTAATAGTTTCCAAGTAGAAAAAGAGAAAGAGAGAGAGAGAGAGAGAGAGAGAGAGAGAGAGAGAGAATCAAACAATGTCATTGAAAAAGACACTCGATAAACTTATTCAATCAATGAATTCTCTTTTTTTTTTATTCTACGATTTCAAGAACACTAACGGTGTAGTAATTAGTTCGTTATGTTTATAGACAGCAACAGAAAGAGATAGAGAAAGAAAAATTAATATTTCGAGTATAACATTATTAAACCACTTGAGTGAGTATATTTGAACAAACGTTTGGTATCTTATGAGGCGTATGAAACGCATGAGGGGCTTGAGTTCTGAGGTCGATGTATCCCATTTTCTTTTGTTGAGCTTAATCTTCGCGTTGGAATGGCACACAGAGCTCGTAATATTAATATAACGTCATTCATCTGGCTTAAATAAACGCGACGTCGTCGTAGTCGTAATCGTTGTATTCGTCGTAGTCGTAGTCGTCGCTTTTCTTCCTCTTTCCCCTACTCCGTCAACGTATGGGACTCTTATTCAACGTAAACTCAAAGTCGCAAACGTAGAAAGTTATTGTCAAATTACAGTACGAATCACCAGTACTATAAAGCTTCCTACAAGTTTACCGTGGCGCAATCAACTTCATGTATGTGATTTATGTGACTCGCGTGAGAAGAGGAATATTAATGAGGGAATAGAATTAAAACAACCGCGAACTCATCTTCCACGAAGTACACAAAGTATCGTTAGTTGCATTTATAAGTATCAAAGTTGATGATTTTCGAAGAAATAACAAAGATTGAAAGAGATCGCTGTTGGAATAGTTTAATCTCGATCAATTTCGCCAATGAAACATAGCTTGATGGTTTCAGCAAATAGAAACTAATGAAATTCGACGTGACACGTTTCTGTATAGTACTTATGAATATGTAAAACCTATCATTAGTTTTTGGAAAAAAATAATTAATACTGCCAAATGCTCTATCGTGACGTGATATTTCATTAAATAAAAATAAATATTGTAGATACTCGTGATGGAACGAGTATGATGGTTAACGATCCGCATCGTATACGCGTGTTAAGTTCGATTAGTATCTCGTTGACACTTATACGTTGTATACATACATACATACATATATATATATATATATATATATATATATATATATATATACATATATCGTTATGTATCGTATACAGCATCGTTCCAATTAAATAGAAGTGTCCACCTTAAAACTCCTTTACTTACCCGAGATATCAAATCTTAAGGTCTACTTGAAAATTTAAAAAAAGAAAAAGAAAGAGGTGACAAAAAAAGAAAAAACTCAGATATAAGTATTTCGTTGAGTCGTTAGACGAAATTATAATTTCATTGCATAATTAGATGAAGTTGTGGAAGCTCGCGAAGTAGACGTTCGTTATATGACGTTATTACCGACTTGAGAGTGGCGAATAAGAGCGAAATAAAAGGAAGGAAGAAAGAAAGAAAGAAAATAAGAGAGAAAAAAGGAAGAGAAAGAGAGAAGGAAAGAGAGAGAATAATAATGCATTGGATATATTCGCAGATTGTTTAGAGTATACCTAGAGGAAGTAAGCGTTCGTATGGTGTCGCGATAAATGGCTACCATTTAAGGTTCCGCTTTTAGCTTCGTCCAGCTGCAGTACGATAAATGGTACTGTTTAAAGGTCTTACTTTTGGTTTGCATCTCGAGTTTGCGGCGAAGCTCGCAATAAACGTTTCTTCCCTTTATTTCCAGTATTATTCTCGCTATCTGCCGTTCTACCCTTTTGCTCGATAACGGTCTATGGAAAATCGCGAAAAGTCTATTCTTCCTTCAGTAATTTCCTAGAAAATCCTTGTGCTTTGTCCCTCTCTCTCTCTCTCTCTCTCTCTCTCTCTCTCTTTCTTTTTTTCTTTCTTTCTCTTGTCCTCTCTTTCTGTTTTTCTCTGTCTATCTGTCTATCAATCTGTCTGTCCATCTCTTTCTTTCGTATTGCTCGAAATGTAAATTCTAACGTAACGAGCCTCGTCCGACTTGAAACGCAATAGACAAATTAGTCAGGATTGGGCGTGGTTTCCGTGCAAAATAAAACTATTAGCGAGTTTATCGAAACGATGGGGAAAGAAAGAGAGAGAAAAAAGGGGAGTGATTATAAATGCCCATCGTGAAACGAGTTCGCCCGCATTTCGTTCGTTGTGGTCGATACGTTTATTCGGTCTGGCAAACATATGGCGTAGTAAAACTTGCATTGAATCGATGAAATTCTATGATAGTACCATTGTATAGTGATAATTATCATCGTATTTGTTGCTATAATTTCATTTGTAGAAAATGATTTTAAGATAAACTAGGAGAGAGAGAGAGAGAGAGAGAGAGAGAGAGAGAGAGAGAGAGAGAAAGAGAGAGAGAGAGAGAGAGAGAAATAAATAATTATATTTTTGATGGTATATTATATATATGTATCTACGACTTGATGGATATTTGATAATTAGAATAAAGAGAAAAACAAATTTGTTTTCTTCGTTCAGAACCGATCATCATCGGATTTTTTTTGGCATGATAAAGCCAAATTAAAGTGACGCATCCTTGAGTAATAATGTTCGCAGTCACAGTTCCTCTCCTCATCGTAGAAACGGACGTAACACTCTATAAATAATGTTCGTCGGAAAGAAGCCTCTTTTTCTCCCCTTATTCGGAGCGAATAAGCGGCGATTTATCTGGATCGTCGAGAGGATGTGCGAGGGAGTTTGAATGTGCATTTATGTGAAGAAGGGGGCGGGTAGTCTCCTTCTTCTCGCTCCTTCTCTCTTTTTCTTTTTTTTTTCTTTATCACCCCTTTGACTTCTAATCTGTCAAAGATTTATCCAACGTTTCAAAAGTCCCCAGAGAAGAATTCTTTTGAGTGACATACATTATCGTATACAATTATTTCGAAATTTATCGAAAACGACATCGCGGTCAGCATCGTCGATATCGATGGAAAGCGAGTAAAAGAAAAGGAAAATAAAAACAAATTCTATCAGTTGACGAACGAACGAACGAACGACCGACCGAACGAATGAACGAACGGACCAACCAACGAATAGTTGCCGTGCCGAAAACGGACGAAACGTGAACTAAAAACGACGTAAACGAAGCAGAAGCGTCAGAGTTTGGCCGTGCACGAGCTTGACGCATCCAGATACGTCATATGCAATTGAAATGATTAGAGGAGAGGAAGAGAGAGATAGATAGAGAGAGAGAGAGAGAGAGCGAAACGAAAGCGATCGATCTCACCCTCGCATTTCTACTCCCTTACTCTCGTCACGCTCCGTATCGTTCCACGCGCACATTCCTGGTTACAAAATATTTTTCCGCACAGACGGAACACCAATATTGTGATCGGAAAAATCCATTAAGGTTTCCTTTTTGTTTACTTCTCAACAAGCAGTCGGTATTCCGGACGCGTGCAAAATGCAAATACGCTACACGAACTGTCGTCCGATCGATCTCTTAACTCACACGTTGCACTGACCAAGCTATTACGCTTACTATCTATGCTTACTATCGAAAAAGAGTGGTAGGAGTAGTCGGAAAAACTAGGTTTAGTTTGCGAATCAATAATAAAAAAGGGTGTATGCTTTAGCCATGTTACTTAAATCTTTCAAGAAGTTCATTTACTATATGAAACCATAAAAATAGCTTATTTTATCGATGACAACGTATCGACTATAGAAATAGTTATTGCCTGTTCGTTTCCTTCATGCTCGCTCGGTGAAGACATTATTCTTCTTATTCTTATTTTTATTCTTTTCTTTTACTTCTTTTTATTTCAGGTATTATCACTATCAGACTTTACGAAAGAAAACATTTATTTATTTATCAAAGTTACATTTATATGTGTGCGCACACGCGCATATGGGAATATATATATATATTCCATTGATAAATTCGAAAATGTGTCAGTGACGTTCCTCTAGAACATACATCGGATATATCGGAGACACTCCATGGAACAAATAGCAAGCGTGTCTGTGGAAGGTTGATACCTCAACAGAATTTCTCTTGGAGGGATTACATAGTTATACATACATATAGGTATATACCTATATAGTGTATATCTATATTATTGAAATCGCAAATTGGATCGAAGTACCCCCATATCCACTTCGTTTTTCTTTTATTTGCCCTTTGAAAAACGCGATTCGCATAGTATCGTTATTAAACTAGAAGCGAACGTTCTCAAAACGGATACAAATTTCAGGCACGTCCAGCGTGAAACCGAAATAAAGAATGAGAGAAAGAAAGGGAGAAAAGGTAACTCGAGAAACATTCGACGGATGATATGGCAGAGTGACTGACCGATCGAACAGATGTAAAGATGAAAATATTTCAAGTCTCTCATGAGTGATCCGTCAATAATACTGTCAATAGATGAATATCCTCAATAACGACGAATGAATGAAATCGAATACGTCGATTCGATCCTATGAAGATATTGTCAACTATCAAAAACCATACTATCATTGTGATACGAGATATTTTTACTATCATTTCATCGACATCGTTATGAGCACCTCTCTATCTCTCTCTCTCTCTCTCTCTCTCTCTCTCTCTTTCTCTTCCCCTCTCTCCCTCCTCTCTCTCTCACTCTCTCTCTCTTTTACTCTCCCACTCTCTCTCTTCCTCCTTATCGCTCTCATATTTAATTCTAATTTATGTCAAATTAACTTGTTATTATAGAAGTGACTTGTTATAGTTCAATAAATTCTCTTCTCTCTCTCTCTCTCTCTCTCTCTCTCTCTTTTTATTGGTATTTTGTCTACAATCCCTTTGGGTGGTTTCATCCTTTAAAGCAAAGTGTACTTTTCGATTGGTAAAACGACGACGCTTTAAAAGCGGCAAAACGACAGGTATCCTATCTTCTGTTTCTCTATGTCTCTCTATATTTCTTTCTCTCTCTCTCTCTCTCTCTCTTTCTCTCTCTCTCTCTCTCACTCTCTCTCTCTCTCTCTCTCTCTCTCCCCCGCATTGAACTTTCGATCGGCTGGACGCGGTTCTCACGCGTACTCGTTAGATAGAGAGAAAGCAAAAAGGAAGTAATTGGCGCGATAATGAGGAACGACGTTTATTAGCGGAAATATCGGACGGGATACATCCATATTTAGAGACGCGTCATCGACATTCCTTTTTCTCTACTCTCTTCGTTGAAGGATAAAACTAGTTTTTATTCCACATTTCCTGTTTGCAATCAGTATCCGATCGTTGTCATCATTATCATCATCATCATCGTCGTCGTCGTCGTCGTCGTCGTTTTCGTCATTGTAGTCGTTGTCGTCATCGTAGTCGTAGTCTTCATTCTCATTTTCGTCAAGAAACTTAATGAGAAAAGTATCGTTCGATATCTATCGATAAGTCATATATTTTTTTATATCACAGCTTCGTTATAACTATCTGCATACTATGTGTATATATGTACAAACACACACGATGTTTATGTGTATATGCATCTATGTGTGTTGGTTTATACCTGTGTTTATCACACAGCCAAGAACGAGGTTCGTTTGCCTCGCGATTTAAATCGAACCTATTCGCGTACAGATCGATAACGAGGACGTACGATACGTACGTTGCGCCTAATTGCATTAGATCGTTTCACCAATTTCGGACCGTGTACAACAAGTTGGAATTAGCGCGAGAGCAGACGATCATATGGCATCGAACAATAACTGCCTTCCGAAAACAGACATGATTATATCTCTCTAGTAAATTTACATTAGGAAACGTTCTGGTCATTCCGTAGCACGACCGATCCTGAAGCGATCGATAGATCATAGACGATATGAAATCAAAATTTTCTTTTTTTTTCTCAATTTTATCTTACCAAGAAACAGAGAAATTCTTTAAGGTATTGTAATTTATAATTTCAATTATACCGATTTTATCCGAAATTGTAATAAGTAATTTCCTAACGTAATTCTATATTGATTTATTTATTTTACATATCGTCAAACACAATATATTAATTACTTAACAACTCGAGTGACTTTGTTATTGTTTACACATTTATTCACGTCAAAGAAATCTTAGTAAAATCATGTTTTACTTACTTTTTGACTACGTCAAAGTCTATATTAAAGTCGTTCCATAACTTCTTTTCTTTACACGTTTTTTTCTCGTTTAAAGCGGTATAAAGTTTTGCTGACCAAGTAGAAATTCTTTACTTACTTGGTCTGAACATTCTTATTGAGTGAAAAAAATAGAAGTAGCATAGATATAGAAGAAGAGTTCACGAATATGAAGAATACAATGTTCCTTTCGTGATCAATCGTAATAAAAAAAAACTGATAAGTAAAAAAAACTGATTTACATTTTTATCGTCCAGCACATCCTTATCTTTTTACCAGTTTTATCATTGAAAACGCGCTCAAGTGGCCTAGCTCGAACGTTGCCATGAATGTACGTGTACCGTTCGAATACATCCTCATTATCCACAGTGTTATATTCAAAGCGTCAACCATGGAGTATGCGGGTGTGTGAAATTTTCACACCATCCTCTCTCTCTCTCTCTCTCTCTCTCTCTCTCTCTCTCTCTCCCTCTTATTCACATTCCCTTCGTAGTTACTCACCGGGTGGTCAGTTTAATTTCAAGTCCGAAGTTATATCTCTCGACGAAATAATATCATTGCTACATGACATCCGTAGTGGTGTTATTTTAATTTTTTTCTTTTTTTTTTCAGCATATGCACAACGTGTGACGAAAGTGCAAAGGTAGAAAAGATAAAATGTTGCTTGCGAATGGAATTTTGTCAAAGTCTCGAGATAAGAGAAATTAGGTTGGTCGAGGCGTGGTCACCTGTTGTATCAATCCTATCTTTCTCTCTTCGTCTTCTTTTTCCTTTCATTTTCTTCTATCTCTATCTTCTATCTTCTATTTCTCTTCCTACCTTGGAACATTCATCAGCATCCTAGCACGTTCTCGTTGCTCCTAAGGTCTGACAAAGTGATGATCACCGCCAGAATGATGACCGCTCAGTTTCGCCGGCGCACGACTGAACTCTACGTCTAACTTCTACGTCGGCTGCATCCCTGCATACTAGCATAGCTGCATAATATCGACATATCGAGCATACGGCACGTATGTTCTCTTCTCAACTCGTTTCTCTTCTAAACTCTCCCCTCCCCACCCCATCCCCTCTCACTTCCGCGTATTCCACTCGTTTACAAGCTTACTTTCATACGTTCGATGCATCCGTTCTTGAAAATTTGATCATCTGAGACTTCCAAAGAATCTTATCGTCTCCTATAGTCTACTGGATACAGACTGCGAACGTTGCGCTTATTTTTCTTCTTGTTCTTCTTCTTCCTTCTCTTTTTTCTTTAGTTTTTAGGTCGAATCAATATTGCATATGAATTATGAAAGAAGATAAATGACGTAATTTATCGTGAAGAAAGAGAAAGAAAACTTGCTATAGCATACGTTGTGCCATACACTGATTCGAGTTTATTTATTGATCGATAATTTTTCTCTTCCGACACTGAACATCGGCCGTACGAGATAAATCGATTTAGTGAGAAGCCGACCGCGACGATGGCAAAGACTCGTCTTCTCGCTCGACGAGATTCAATCGTTAAGCGATAGATATGCGCTCTCTGCACTTTTCCGATCGTTGCCAACTTTGGTCCGGTGGCAAAACGGACGGAGAAATGTAAAGAGAGAAAGAGAAGGAGAAAGAGAGAGAGAGAGACGTTATGTAGAGAGATGGAGGGATAGGGAATCAAAGAGAAAGAGCAAGGTAAGCAAGGATTTCTCCTCCTCTCGAGTTGCTGCTGAGACGAATCGGAGCGTTTCGCTCGTCCAACATCCGATAGGGGATTCATCGATAATATTTCAAACGACATTCCTAGCGATCGTTATCTAGATTTCAGTTGGTCTCTTTTTCTCGACGACCTTGGAATCACCTTGAATCAAGGATTTAATCCTATTGCGAAATGTCCTTATTTTTTCAATATATCAATATTCATTTTATAAGAACTTTTATCATTAAATATTTCGATATTTCTTTTAGGTGTATATATATATATATATATATATATATATATATATATATATATATATAATTTAACATTTAACTTGCTATGTAAATTTATATATTAATTGATTAATAATTTATCGATGTTGTATTTTATTTTAACGATAAAAGTATCTTTCATTCATTTCCGATAATTCATTATCTTCCTCTAACTCGAATCTAGGGGGGTGACAAGTTTATAAGTAAAAATGTCTAAAAGATATTCGTTAAAACGATTAAAACGCGGAATAGGATATTAATATTCTAAGCTCGTATTTCCTTCGAGCATTATCCAACGTTCATTAATATGCCGAGCTCGTAGGTACGTTTAGATAAAACGTTTTCCTCATACAAGCATAAAAGTAATATACGAGTTGGACTTCTAATCTGAAGCTATGTACTGCGTCGCTTTTCAATGCTTTTCCGTCCGATCATGCAGAACGTTTTAGCGTTAGTTCATCCGTCCGTTCGCTCTATCAAATTCACGCAGATATCTAAATCAATACAATGCTTTTACGAATAGTGTGAATTAGTCACGGGTCATTAATCGAATAATCTTCTCGATTGAAATAATAATTAGATGGTTAAGCGTCGGACAGTGGTCGGTTCGATCGAACTGAAGAATTCGACCTTTACGAGGAGGAGTAGGAGTAGGAGGTGAGAGTGAAAACGAACGCTTACGAATCGTAATTTCCCGAGAACATTGAAACGCCAGTTTCGATTTTCCAGGAATAATAAAACTGTAATTATATTTACCTCTTTGTCGTTCGCTTTTCTCCCACATAACTGGCCAGCCCTGCTATTAATTGTCACGATGTATATACAATTGTTAGTGGAGAGGGTCGTAGGGGAAAGTCAGTCGGTTTGTTTCGTAGGAAATCATGCCGCCGGCTGACAATTGTTTTCGGTCTCGCACCATAATGGTTTTTCCTGAACCATCGATTCACCATTTACCACTCTTCTCAATCCCTCTCTCTCTCTCTCTGTATACATACATATATATATATATATATATATATATATATATATATATATATCTTTCTATCTATCTACCCATCCATACTACCCTCAGTCGACATTCGTTGACGAATTCACGTGTACGCGAAAAAGATGAAAAACGAACAAAATTCCATAGGGGAGAATCGTAACTGTCCCTCGATTATTATCGCTGCTTTCTGTCCACGAACTCAGTGTTCTCGTATTTACGTTACACGAGAACCATATCGAAACGAATCGCGTTGTTGGCTCTTGGTTTTTTCTCTTTTTTTCTATAGAAATATGATCGCTTGATGAAATAGTTTGATTTGACAGATTTTATATAGAATTTTTTGAGAAAAAAAAATAAGTTCCATTATTTCAAAGGAACTTCGAGTATCCTTCTACGAGAAAAAAGGAAAACAACAAGAACAAAAAGAAAAAAAAATAAGAAGAGATCTGTTTACGACGAGACGTCGTCGACAGTCGTTGTTAGTAATAAAAGCACGAACTGCCTCTGAGAAACTCGTGGTTCCTCGTTATACGCTAAGTATCTTCCAGCTTGGCTCTTCTGCAAGAGAAACTTTTTGAAAACATGATTCGAAAAGCGTTCGCATCCATTTTGCTCCGCTGGCTTGTGCAACGAAACGTTCGCTCCTGTTTCGACGATCATGCACAAAAATATCTCGTACTTCTTTTTTGGAGGCCGGCTATCTTCTGAATTTTCCTTCCTTCGAACTTTTAACGACGTTTCCAAAGCTACAGAAGCATGAACGCTTTAGAGTAACTTTAGCGATCGGGTGTCGAACGATCTTTTAATTTTCATTCTTATTTTTTACTTTTCTAAGAGCTCTCAAAATGATTGTTCGCCCTCGTTAAATCTACCTGTAGATATATCTATATAGATAACAAAAAAATATAACTATGTACACACACACACATACACACACTGTATATATACATATGTGCATTTCTACTATATATATGTGTGTGTGTAAATAATATCTTGGGCAAGACATTGTTACGAAGATATGGGTCAGATTTCTTCATTGAAGGCCCTTTGCTGAGATTCATCCCCTACCTCAATTTAACAATGAAAGTAATTTGCGGAAATCTGATTGTGGCTAGAAAATGTCCAAGTACTAACAAGACCAACGGCATACCTATCTTCCAACGAAGATTTGCACCGGCTAATAGCCAATTACAGGACAAAGAATTGCCGATATTACAAGCGATATCAGCTGGAAATTCTGATGTGAGCTGACAGGAGCAGCCGCCGTTGTCCGGCACCGCCGTTATTAACGATCCTAGATTTTCAGACCTCGGGGAGAAACGGTTATCCGGCATTGTTCGTCAATGGGGGAAAAAAAAAAAAAGATAGGAAGAAAAAATGGATGGATGGGCCTGTTGTGTTCAACAGACCACACTATATAACGTATCTTTCTCTCTCACACACACTCTCTCTCTCTCTCTTTCCTTCTTTACCACACATATACAGATGCAGATATACATTCGTTTCTTTTCCAACAGATAATCTATCCTTTCTCTATCGAAAATCCATATGGAATTTGGTTGATTAAGTAACTCATGTAATTCGTCATTGTTTTGAAATTAAAAGACGTAGAGAAGAAGAAAAAGAATAAGAGAAGAAGAAAATAAAAGATAAAAAGGGGGTGGGTCTCTCAGAAACGCGAGAATATGAATGTGACGCTAACGATACGTACAACATAGAAGTTGAAGCCATTGCTCTAACGATGACAGCATCGTCGAACGGTATTGTTAAACGTGTAAAAAAGGGCCATACTTTCGATTCTTCGTCTTTTTCTTGCTCTCTCTCTCTCTCTCTCTCTCTCTTTCTCTCTCTCTCTCTCTCTCTCTTTCTTTCTCTCTCTCTTTCTCTCTCTCTCTCTCTCTTTCTTTCTCTCTCTCTCTTTCTCTCTCTCTCTTTCTCTCTCTCTCTCTCTCTTTCTCTGTCTCTTTCTCTCTCTCTCTCTCTTTCTCTGTCTCTCTCTCTCTCTCTCTCTCACGTTTTTCTTTTTTTTTGAACAATGAAAAGAGATAGAAAAGAGTTCGATTCAAATAAATGAGACTGTTATTCAACAGCAATAAGAGGGACGATTGTTAAAAATCTAAACTTGAAGATATATCGATCGGTTTCATATTCGATCGATGATTCCAATTCTAGTCGTTTACTTTCTTTTTTCTTGTTTTTTTTTCTTTTCTCTCTCTCTCTCTCTTTTTCTTTTGTATAAATTGAAAATACCTGAAAATTCCAGTATCTACCTTTTCATCATACAACGATAACCTAGACCAATTATTAATGCCGTTCGTTATAGCGTTTCCTATGTATGTTCTTTCAAACTCTTATTGGAACAGAGCCTTTATTTTAACCGAGAACTAATTAAGATTGCAAAGAGTCACCGATGACTACGCTGGCACATTATGTACATTTAACTCAAGGGTACTTTTAAATCGGACGAAAAAATTCTAATTTAATTCGATTGACTTACCTTGCCCTACTTTTTTCCAGCCTTATCTTTATGTATGTATGTATGTGTATATATATATTATATAACGTTGATGTACACTGATAACCGAATCGAAAAAGATCTTAACTTTCCTTTGATTCGTCCTACTCAAATATCGTGTGTATGTTGACATTAATTAATATTATGCCCGATACGCGTTTAACGGGATAACGTGTTGGGATTATAGAAGTTTCGAACAAAAAAACTTAATTAATTAACGTTTATAGATGTGTCTACATATATATATATACACACTATAAATATATATAGCGCGCGCTCACACACATATATACACATATATATACATGGATATAATAAATTCTGATTGTAATCCCGTGCTCGTTAAAACATCAGGGAATCCACGCTGCTATCCAATTTTATTGAATCTCCACGTTGTCTAGGAATATCGAGACGTCGTATCTCCGTACTTTTCTTTGTTCAAAACTCAATGCGAGAGCTTCGGCTTCGCGTTGCTCCAGTCACCATCGTCGTAAAACTTGAAACATCAACGAGAACGCGAATTAACGAAGTATTAAAATTCCACAACTTCCAAATTAATTTTTGTCTCATTCTTTCTTTTTTCTTTCTTTCGTATTCTTCTTATTCATTATCAACACTATCGCAAAGATTTATTTCAAACTATATACTTATATATTTCATAACTATAGAAAATAAAGGAGATTGAAATTTCATTAAAAAAATGGCATCCTGTGATATCAGTCTAACGTTGATAACGAGATAATAATAAAATCGATAGTGTACCGTAACAAGTTTTAGAGGTTAAATTCGATTATAGTGAAGGAAGAAATATGGAAGGTGTCATTAATGAGAGAAAAAATTAAAAAGGAAAACTTTCGATGAATATTCTTACACTTAAAATAATTGTTCTTCCTCTAACGAAGAAACATAAAGAGAGAGGGAGGAGAGGAAGATAGAAAATGAAACTCCTTTCGAGATCAATCTCCTTTTAATAATAATTTTCGTCGTACACCGTGAATAAACACGAGAAGCATAGTTATCGATAAAACTAGTTCCCTTTAAAGTAGAAACTCTCGATGAAGTTCCCGTGGCATTTAGGAAGTATCTTGGTACTAGTATTAACGAGTAGGATACTCAAAATCTAAAAGAGAAAGTTCCTCAGAAATCGATCTTCTTTGATAATCATTTTATTATTAAATAAATATCCTTATATATAAATTAAAAAGTTTCATAAGATTATTTAGATGAAAAGAGTATTGATGTCATATGTAATGTGTATTATCTTTGCTTTTTTGTAAAACACAAAATTTGTCGACTGTTCTTCATTTTTAACTAGGTTACAGACACACACACACACACACACATAATATATTTATATATATAGATATAAAAATTTGGGGTACGAATCTTTGGAAAACATATTTTAAAAACACGTTAAGAGGATAGCGCCGATGTTTTCAGCAAGAATTTCGTTTCCCATCGGACGCGGATCGATCCGTGTTTCGCTCGCTTTTCTTTTTCTTTTCTAGACTTTTCGTCATATATAAAAGTGTACAGTTTGCGAACGGCGTCTGATGAAATACATAAATCGTACGATCCAAGTTAAAGTCGATGTAATATAACAATGTTCATAGATAATATACGTAATATTACAAATAAATTCGATCTATTTTCCATTGACGTTATTCTACGTTTTCATAAAGTCGAAAAGAGAGGATGGGAAATAGATATAAATAAAAGTAATCATCGAACGATATTTAAATTTGGAAAACTATACGCTCGATGGCAATGTTGTTCGTCGGTTATAACGACGATGAAAGTAAATTTCATCGTTGGGGGACATATTGTCGTCAACGAAGCGTTCGTCTATATAGCACGGTAACCATTCTCGTATACGAATTGCTTCGTTCCATACGGTATTTACAAATAGATCTACGAAACTATATTTGTTTCCTATTAATTCGTAGCGATGCATGAAACAAAGTTATCGAATCGATCGAATATTCCTATATCCATGGAAAGTTATGAAATATTTTAGTTAATAATTCGCAACGAAATTCGCCATTGATCGTCAAAGTAGCTAGGAGAGGAAAAAAGAGAAAGAGAAAAGGAGAAAAAGAAAGAAAGAAAAAAAGAAAGAATGAGAGAGAGAGAAAGAGAGAGAGAGAGAGAAAGAAAAATAAAGGAAGAAAATGATAGCCGAAACAGACTGGAAAGAAGGGTGACTAGAAAAGGGGCGAGGGATGATGATCGCAAATCGGGCTTGACCGCGTAAACGTATGCATGAGCTTCGTAAACTCGTTCCAGGTGCCCATGGGCCCACGGCGCACGCTGCTTAATTCAAGAACCTATTTCGCCGGTGTGAAATGCGTGACTGCTCACGCCCAGAGCATTAAATCATGCCGTTCGTCGCGCATGCGTCAGCAATTAAAGGGGCGTAATGTCATCGACCTTGAGAACCCGACGGTTCGTCGTACATGTCGTTCGAACGGACAATCTTGACTATTAAACGGGACACGTATTTTGATAAGAAAAATCATTACTTGTTTTATCACAAATTATTATCCTTTTCTTCTTTTATCTTTTTTCTTGTTTTTCCTGACTTTATCAACAGAAAATATTTTCAAGGCCTGTATTTAGTGGTTTCGCTAAATCTTTTTATTTTTTCTAATAAAAGCATTTTCATTGATTTATTTATTTCGTATTTAACTAGAATATCGTATAAACTATTAAACAGAAATACAATTCGATAAGAAAAAAGTCACAATCTTATCCGTTTGACATTATTTGTTCTTTTTTTCTTCTTGACCTTACAAACAAATACATTAAAGCTGTTATTGATTTTATTTCTTGTTTTATTTATTTATTTTTTTTTTAATTATAATAATACGTAAGCAAAGATTTTGTAAAAAGTATTACATAACGAGAATCCGAGGAAGTTTATTCTTCGATTTAATTAAATGATCGCTTGGTTTGTCACACGAATGTAGTAGCATCTCTTTATTACGACCGCTTCTAATATCTCGATTCTCGATAATAATTCCTACAATACTATAAATATGTACGGTATGCTGTTCTATGGGAAGATATTTCAATAAGAAGTACTTGGAAGCAACAAAGGAAGATATTTACCGCGTAATTCGCTTCGATGAGCGTACAAAGACACCGTCGTTCGATAGCGCTAATATCTTCCCTTTGACATTTCTCTCTCTCTCTGTCTGTCTCCCTCTCTCTCTCTCTCTCTCTCTCTTTCTTTCTCTATCTATCTATCTATCTCACGTATATAGAAGTCGTACATAACGAGAGTTCTCGAACAACAACGAAGGAACAGTACGACGATTGAAGCGGAACACGTTTCGTTCAAGAATCCGCGTGATCTTCCAAGTTTCACCGAACACTCACGGGAAGATGAAGGAGAAATAGAAGTAGAAGCAGTGGTAAAAGGAGAGGGAGATGTAAGAGGGGATGATGTAATCCCGAGAACGCGTCGATTCGTAACGACAGAGGAGAAAGGTTGAATGAGCTCGCGTGGAAGATAAAGGAGAACGCAAAAAGAAATAGTTCATGCTTCTAATCCGAGCGGGCATCGTCATTTACGTAAGATTTCTCTTTCTTTCTCTCTTTCCCACCTCTCTCTTTTTCTCTCTTCTTCTTCTCTCTTCTCTCTCTCTCTCTCTCTCTCTCTCTCTCTCTCTCTCTCTCTCTATCTTCTCTTATTCCTAGGTCTACGGAAGGAGGTCGAGAAGTTTCGTCCTGAAAACATTAAAACTCGAGCAGTACGAAGAAGGAGGAGGAGAAAAGAGGAGTATCTAGTGGAAGTTGGAACGTTGAAATATTAAGAGTCACGGAAGTGGAAGCGAAGGACCACTTTTCCAACGATATGAGAAAACCAGAACGAATGAGATAGAGAGAGGGAGGGAAAGAGACATATAGATAGACAGAGAGAGAGAGAGGGGGGAGAGGGAGGTTGAAGGAGGCTGCTTTGCGTAGAGACGCAATCCGAGACAATGATGTTTCGAAGATTCCAAGTTTCATCACGAAGAGAGAAAGAAAGAAAGAAAGAAAGATAGAAAGAATAAGAAGACCACGAAAGATACGAGGAGGACGCGCTTCATCAAAAAATTTCACGGACAGGGAAACTTAAAATTGCCGTTGTCCTTGGCTCGTCTCTTTTTTTCCCTCCTTTCAACCTCCTTTCAACGCTGCAAGCCTTTCTCTTCTAGCTCACTTTTTCTTTTTCCACCTCCGCTTCCTTCTCTCCCTTCTTACTCTTCCTCCTTTTCCTTCTCTGCCTCTCTGAAGCTCTATTCTTTTTATTTCAGTGGACCTCTTTGTGCTAGAGCGTGCCGTGGACAAAAGGAGAACGTAATTCCTCCAACTTACGTTACGTTGTCCTTTGTAACCTTCCCCAACGAACGTTTAGAAAAAGTGTGAGAAGGAAGGAAGGATGGAAGAAAGGAATGAAAGAAAGAAAGATAGAAAGAAAGAAAGAATAAACGACGATAACTTTCTTCGCGGTTTTTCGCTGCTCATCGTTGTTTCCATTTCTCTTTTTCTCTTTCGAGATGATACTGGGATTTTTAAAATCTTGGCGAGATTTTTAAAATATAGACTCTTTTTTGTCGATCTAACATACTCAAGTAAAAGCGTGGACATACGTGTATGTATATGCATATATACTGATATTGAACTTCCTTTATTTCGCTTGGTAAAGTTCCCCCAAATCCCCGGAGCAACTCTAGACCGAAGGAAGAAGAGAGATAGACGTGACAAAGCACCTCTCGTTCAAGAAGAGAATGGATCGAGCGCAAATCATCCTCTTAGCCCGAAAGAAAAAAAGTACGTCTAAGAGATGATTTCTTTCTACTCCCTCTACTTCCGCTTTAATATTCCCATTCGAACACATTTCCCTATTACAACAAACCTTCGTTCTTGTCTCTTTGATAAACGTACTATAATACTTTCATCTCGATTTTCCGATTCTTTCTTTCTCTTTTGTTTTTTAAATAATTAAATATGAAATAGTTGGAAAAAGAAAATAATTAGAAAAAATAAATAATAACTCGATTAATTCGGATTTCACGTTTTCAATTTACATATTTACACATATATACGTACTTAAATGGATTTTGGTAGAGACCTAAACTCGCACCTCGATATGATCGTTTTGAGGGCTAAGTCTAGTCATTAATAAGTCTTTTGAATATTTGAGAGCGGTCGACTCGTTAAGTCGACCAGTCTCGTATTCACCAAAATGAATGTCTCGCACGCGTAAGAGCGTAGCTCGAGTTCGAAAATAAACGTCTGGGAGGGGATTCAAGCGTGTACGGGGAAGTCGCGTTGAGTTTATTAGGACTGCTAAGGGCGACACGCAATGAACTCGACGGAACGAAAGAGAAAATATGCTTCTATAAAAGTTTTAACTAATTTATTTCCATTCTCTCTCTCTCTCTCTCTCTCTCTCTCTCTCTCTCTCTCTCTCTTTCTCTTTCTCTTTCTTTAAATATCTATTTACTCGTCTCTTTTTAATTTTCACTTGCTCATCAATCATTAATTTTATGAATTATTTCTATAATAAAATTTTTTTTTACGTGTAATAAGATTCATGTATTTATTTATTTATTATGTCCTATTATTTATTACATACACACACACATATATGTAGGTATAGATAAATTTTGTTGTTGTATTCTTTTTTATCTCGTCCTGTCTGTAATTCTCTTTTTATTCTACTCGCTATTTTCATTTAATCAACCTAAAAGAATAATCTCGAAAATTTCTTTTTATCTTATATTTATTCTTATTCCATTCCTTTCCTCCCTTCATTTTTGTACGCTTTGTGCGTTCCCTCCTAACGGAATTCACTAAATCATTCACGTCGATGAGTTTTCTTTCCGGTCCACGCCTCGACGCTTCTTCCGTTTTATGTGGAAAATAATTCATAAGGCAGTTCTTGGAAATACCTTCTTTCAAACACCGACTTACCATTTATATACTGAACACTTTTATTATGTCGGTAATTATTGGTTTTATATGTATAAAAGAAATTCATCAATGGAGAATACTCGACATAGATGTGATACAATATTTATATTCAAGCACGATTTATAATTGATAGATCGTTTTTCAGGAAAAAAAAAAGAAAAAGAAGGAAAAAGGAAAAAAGGATTACCTTGGAGTAAAAATGGCGAATATTTCGGCAAGAAATGTAATATAGGTATCTATATAGATGTAATATAGGTCCATATTGGTAGAGGTAAAAGACGTTTTGCCTTTGGCGAAACTCGAGTTAAACTCGCGTCTCGCTGTCTCGACGATGAGAGACAAGCGTATCACTTATTTCGTTTCTTCCTTAACGTTTCATCCTCTCTTTTCGAGGTAACTCAAGTGACTTGGCTCTCGCGTTTCTACGCGTCTTCGTTTCTCGTCCGTTGTCTCTCGAGCGGTTACTAGGATGACTTTCTTCTTTCTTTTTCTAAGCTGTTTAAAAGAGATAAAGGAAAAGAGATAAAGATAGATAGATAGATAAAGAGAAAGAGAAAGAGAAAGAGAGAGAGAGAGAGAGAAAGAAAGAGAAAGAGAATTTCGTACGTAGTAGGCGAAAAGAGAAAATTGAGAGTAGGGTCTTTAGAAAAACGTGTCGTATGTATACTGGAATAAGCTCGTCTCCTACTCGTCTGTAGATCGTTTCTACGGTTGATGACAAGCAGCTAGTTGAGAGAAGGTTGGAAAGAGAGGAGAATACCCGTAGGGACATACGAACGTTACCTTTTCCTTCCTCGTTTACGCCCTTTTCTACGCGTCACACGCAATGGTACAAAATAACCCTCGCGTCTCCTCTTTTCTTCTCTCTTTCTCTTTCTCTCTCTCTCTCTTTCTCTTTCTCTTTCCATCTCTCTTTCTCTCTTTTCTCTATCTCTACGGAGTTTTGCACCCTCTTTTAACGCGATTACGGCTGTTCGTGAATACGACTATGAGCTGTGCAACTTCGTTTCTTCGTGTCTGAGCGTTAATTCGTTTAACAGTTCTCGTAACGATAATTTTCTTTTGAACGAGATAGAGACGAATATTTTGCTTGTGTGAAAAATATTCAACCTTGGGGGAGAGGGGAGGGAAGAAAAAAGAAATTTATGAACAATTAATATTATTGACAAATGATGTACGAAGAAATTTTTAAACACCCTGTATATTAAAAACACGTGCCAGAGACAACTCGATTAGCTCTAAGTGATAATCCAATCGATATGGATTACGAATAGATAGCAGCTATAGCTGCACCCTTTCCTCTCTTTTAATTGCCATCTCTTCGATCGTTCGTAAAAGAGAAGCTCCAACGAAAGAAAAGGAGAAGAATGGAAAAGAGAAGAAGAAAGGGGAGAATAATAGTTTTCCTCGATCCCCTTTCGTCCCTTCGATTGGATCTCTACAATCTTTAAAATACCGGATATTGTATTATAAAAGAGGGCTCCGGTGAAACAAACGCTTACGTAGTACATTAAAATTCCTTCGAGGGGATGTCGTTGCTGGAAGCGATATACTAGATGAACAAACAAAGGATTCCTAGGTTTCCTATGGGGAAAAAAGAAAAAATAATAAAGAAAATATTGCAAATTAAAATATTAAACGGGCTGAAAATTTATTAAATTTCAACACATTGCATATTCTCGTAAATGTGTAACGCTATATTATGTCGTAAGTCTTGTCGACTCATGAAGAATATTATTGATCTAAATTGTAACCCGATTCGCAGGACGCAGGAGGGTACCTCATCGGCTAGGGAAATCGAGTTACCGAGGTCAATGCAAGTATAATTATGCCGATCTGACGTAAATTCGTTGCAACCCCGTTACGTCGTTGAGACACGTTTACGGGAATATACGTACATATGTAGTATATCGCGAGTCAAGTATTAACGAGAATAATTTACGATAGATAATGTTTTTTAATTTGATCATATAAATGTTGAATATTGATAAATTCCTTTTTTCAGTCGGTATTCCTTTCCGATCTACTATACCCGTATTCTCTCTATCTACCCTTCTTGTCGTGAACGATGCGGTAACTGGGCCGACGGTAACGAAATATCTTCCTCTCGAGGGTGAAATAAAAGCAAGACAATTTCTTCTTGCCGGGGTACAATCGAGCCAAGGAGAAGAAAAGATGATACCAACTTTAGTGTGAGTGAGTGAGTTTGTATGTGTGTTTTCACAGCAGTCGTATAGAATCATGATCTACTAGAAACAGAGAGAAAGAGAGTAAGAGAGAGGGAGAGAGGGAGAGAGAGAGAGAGAGAGAGAGAGAGAGAGAGAGAGTAAGAAAAAGGGGGAGTATGTGTTTATATGTGCCTGAGAGGAGGTTACGAAAGATAGAAAGAAGCAACGTTTGGAAATCGATACTTCCGCTATCGTTCGAAAACCGATGCTGCAAGGCAATTTCCTTCCTCTTTTCTTCTCCTTCTTCTTCTTCTTCTTCTTCTTCTTCTTCATCTTCTATATCTTTTTCTTCTTCCTCCTACTCCTCGAGCTGAAGATTTCTAAGAATAGTGGTCTTATAATTAGATGCTTCGAAGGGTTATTACTAGCATGATCTTTTCGTAGAAACACTATAGTGTTGCGTGCCACAATTCAAAAGAGTTCTTTTCAATGAGTTTCTACCTTCCTAAATTCCTTGTTTCCGAGGATGGAGGTTCCATTTATTTGTAAAATGAAGATCGAGATATGGCCAAACGTTCTCTGGTCATCCATCCTTTCGATGTTATAAAAACAACAGGACAGTATTTATATATAATTTATTCAAGTTGCTCGATGAGGAAACAAGCGTGCTAAGAACGCTCGTATCGAGAAAGATTTACGTATGGCGCTAATTAATGCACGCGATAATGCCCTTACACCTTTGCCAACGTTAAAGTCGACGTATATATACATATGTCTCTATATTTCTTAGGTGATTTAACGACAATGGAAGAAAATAAAATAGTCATTATCGTATTCATTAAATTAATTACTTCTGTTAGTTACATTATAAAATAAATTCATTTTTGATCGAACAGAAATGTAAAAAATTTTTTATTACTTGAATGTTTTATTATTATTTGACCGTTTTATACATTATTGAACATTTTATTTTTTTATGCTCTAACTTGGACCGAATATTGTCACAGAATGATAATTTTTTTTTTCAAAACGCTTATCTCAATCATCTTCTAAATTATTTCGAATAATGCAAATTTTACTCCATCGAAATTCGAGACAAGAGGAATTGACCGGCCCCGCAGACGGTGCTTTACCTTTTTTCGTGTGAAAAGCACGATCTTAATTTAGATCCTTCTCGAATCTCTGTGTATGTAAGTATGTAGGTAGTACATGGTTCTATACAGTGACGTCGCATCTTTCTAAAATCTCTCTTTCTCTTTTATTTCTCTTATATACGCCCACTATGTATAAAAACATAGAGCTGACTCGTCTATCTTACAGAATTTTGTTTACTTACCCCTGTAAGCTTGTTTAAACATACTTAATTTCAATTTTACATCTGAAGAAATTTCACGTTGATAGTATTTTCGTAAAACTATTGTGATCAATACAATTTAATACAATTTTTGTAATAACAAGAAAGAGATAGAAAGAGAAAGGGAGAGAGGGAGAGAGAATTTACAGAGAAGCGGAAATGACGTTAAGAAGACTGAACTTTCAATCGTCGACGCCAGTGCACCAAATTCCCGACGCGATGTCTGGCCAAAAATAAGCGCAGCACTCGCTCACTGATACTTGAGCGAGGTTGTGCCAAGGTTGTTGATCCTTTCAAAGAAAGGAGCTGATGTCTTCTTGGCGCGAACTGAGCGTAACTTTCGAAAGGGGTCAAGAATGAGAATACTAAGAGGGTAAAAGGTTTTATCTTTCATTTTTATTTTTCTCTCTGTGCACGTCTACATTTTTAGGGATTTAAACTTATTAGAAAAAAAGAAGAAAAATAGAAGATTTATTTAATTTTTATAGAGAAAATATTATATATTCGTATATGTGTAAATATGTTTATAAATAACGAATAGAAAAATATATAAATATATATAAAAAAGATAAAATATAGTTGCCATTAAGGTAGAGCTTAATGTGAAAGAAATTCCGTTCTTTAAAAACTACTATAACGTAGTAATATGCGCTAACGAGCAAATTTTATTAAACAATAATAAGTGTCTATGATAAAAGCGATAAAACGTCATATAAAAGGTAATTCATTATAAGGTAATAAAAGGAACATCACTGAATTCATAATAACAAGCTATATGTAATACGGATTTAAACTGATGACGAGTAACGTTGAGCTTTGAGCTTACACCATACTCGATTAAATCGCACGCGACCGATAATTAAATTCCCTTAGTTTTCTCTCTTGCACTCTTTTTTATATATTTTCTTTTTCCGCCAGATCCATCACGAACGCGCTTACGTTCTCATAAGGCTTCTACTATCAGCGTGGATGAGTCGACCCTTTTCGCGTTTTATCTTTGTCCATGAACGATGTATCTTTAATCGAGATTAGATTGCCCCGAATTGCTTCGTCGAGGTTCCCCACATATTCACTGAGGCGCTATCGACAAGCTCGGGGACAAAGTCCTGTAATCCATTTAGTCGCAGTTGAAGGGGTGGATGAGAAGGAGGATGAGGAGCAAGAGAAGAAGGAGAGAGATAAAGAGAGAGAAAGAATGAATAAAACGTGAATTTGCTTTCTAAATCATATGTGAATATATGAAAATAATATCCTTTCTCTCTCTCTCTCTCTCTCTCTCTCTCTCTCTCTCTCTTTCTCATGCATTTTTATTCAAACGATTTTTCCTTTTCTTTTTTTATATGAAATTTTGGTTTGAAATTATTTCAAATCAAACGACCTAATATAGTAAAGCATTTATCTATAGTAGCATTGTTTTACTCGTCGAAAATCAAGCGAAACGGTATTAATCGATCGAGTTAGCCTCAAAACCAAATGGAGAGAAGAGATAACTCGTTGAACAAACAAAAATGTTGAATAGAGAGAGAGAGAGAGAGAGAGAGAGAGAGAGAGAAAGAGAGAGAGAGAGGAGTGAGAAGGGAGAAGAGAATAAGTCGTTGTGTTGAGATTTATATTAACGCAGGAAAATGTCTAAATCCGTTGAGCCTACATTGCCGCCCCCTGTCGATAACAGATTTATAGTGGCGCGGTGCTCTCGAAAATACCAACGCGCTTCGCATGCTGTGGTAGAAGGAAAATGGGGGAGTTGTATGACGTGGCTAGAGGAGAAGAGGGTTGGGATCTTCGGTAAACATCCGATAGATCTACTTGCTAACGGTATAACGGTGCACGATCCTTGAATATGCAACGATATCATTAGCTATCGCGTTATACGTTATTCCGTCGATACTAGCAAGTGGATTGGCACCGGTGATTATTAATATCCCTCTTCCTGCTCCCACTCTCTCTCTCTCTCTCTCTCTCTCTCTCTTTCTCTCTCTCCCTTTCTCTCTCTCTTTTCTATCTTCCTCTCTTCTCTCGCCACTTTTACTCGTCTACCAAAATTTTCCTTTCCCAATTTGCATATCGACAGGGCACGAGTAGATACAAGCACAAGGCAAAGATAGCTGAGTTGGTAAACATCGAACAGAGAGAGAAAGAGAGAGCGGGGGGAGGGAGGAGAGAGAGAGAGAGAGAGAGAGAGAGAGAGAGAGAGAGAGAGAGAGAGAGAGAGAAAGGATGAGTAAATTAGCAAATGAGGACGACTAATCGACAGAGCAAAGTATTTTCCGTCGATGTTCAATCGAGTCCACTTCTCTCTTCCCAAATCGGGTTTCCCTCTAAATGAGATCCGATATAAGCTGCTGGCAAGACGGCAGCAAACATCGTGAAACGGGATTGGCTCGCTACGACGGAGAGCTACTTTTAAGGAGATAAATAAATGAACGAGTTGACCTCGGTCTGGCTTGAGTATAGCCACGAGCTATTTCTCCACCGATGACTTTCGTCCATATACTTTTTTCCCCTTTTTCTTTTTCTCCCTTTCTCTCTCTCTCTCTTTCTCTCTCTCTCTCTCTCTCTCTCTTTCACACACACACACACACACACACACACACACTGTCTCTCTGTTTCTCTTTTTGTCCATGGTAATCCGTAATATTTCAGTTTAAAAGATTTGACGTATTCATTAATATCATACAATATGCGTCGAATTGTATATCGTTTCATATATAAAATATAAAAGGAAGAAAGATAACATTGATCGCATCTGGGAATATATATCAAAGTATAGGAATAATATTCGTCCGAAAGCTTCGCTGCGGTCATAACTAATGAGCTGAATTTTTTCGCTCGATTTATTCCGCTAAGGTCACGATGATTCATGTAAGATATTCTTTTTCCTCTTTACTTCTTTTGCTTCTTTTTCTCTTTCTTCATTTCGATAATAATTATTCTCATGTATACGTGCAGTCGGTAAATATATTTATCGATACAATTATGGCAGGAAGGAGCATCGAATGGTCCATCGTGATAAGAAATGTATTACATAACTTTCCTGTATTTTTCGAGAGTTTCGTTATAATTATATTAAAAATTCTACTATGATCCGTCGGTTTCAGAAAATAAAAAGAAGGAAAAAAGTAGGAAAGGAGATTACCTGCAAACTGGGTAGCTTCATCCTCCCCTTTACTTTATTTTTTATCTTTGTTTCTTTTTTTAATTTGTACACCACTGTGATATTATGTTCCAGAAAAGGCATCGTTGCCCGTAAAACCATGTTCCCTGTGGCAGAAAATCTTTTAAGGAAACTCAAGGCAGGAGGGTTAAAATTAACGAAGAGAAAGTACTATTATAAATTAATGCTCATCAGCCACCCCAAACTTACTAACGATGGATTTAGATATTCGGTATAACTTCTAATAACGATTCTATATTCGTCTTCTTTTTTTTTTTTTTTTAAAGATTCGGTAACTATGTTAGTTGTACAATAATGAAAAACGATTCGAATCGTTCATTTTTATTCTTACTTAAGTATCTTTACGGTACTTCATATCATGTAATATATTTTCTGTCGAGATGAAAAGTTTCGGTTTTATATAGAAGCGATATATTCAATTTTCTAGCGTGGATAAAATTTACACGCGGTAATACTCTCTTGTGATCGAACAGGTGAGCTTTAATCTTCGTGAAATTAGAACTTCGTTATTTTTCGTATAGTTGAAATTTTGAAAGCATCGTTGAAATAGATTTTCGATGACACATTAAATCGAATGAACAAAACAAATCAATTAGAAGTAATGATATTATTGAAGAAAAAAAAATAACGTAGAAGTTAAACAAATACCTATACTTATTTGAATCCTATTATTTTTGTTCACGTTTTTATTGTTGTTATTTTGCGACCCAATATTATCCTGTGGGAACGAAGGCGCTCGTTTTCGAATTCTCCCTGTCCGCAATGCAGTTCGCGGTGGTCGATACTTTTAGAATTGATTTGCGCAGAGAAAAAGAGATAGATAGAAATAGAAGTCCTTTTTGAACAAACGTGTCTTTGATTTAGAGAGAAAATGCGACGGAAGCATCGCAGCAATAAATCAAATAACTTTTCTTTCTATATATGATAAAGTAGAAGAAAGTTAGGTATGTTCAAATTGGTTATGAATCTACCCAAGGAGTGACGTCTCTTTGTAATATTTTTTTTTGTTTGAAACGACGATAGAAAAAGAAAAAGAAAAAGGAAGGAAGGAAGAGAATTTTCGGTCGAAAGTTGTGACTCTAGAGGTCTTTGGAGATTTCTCTGAGCTTTCGACGACAACGAAAAGAAAGATTTATTCCGAGATACTTTTCTAAGGTAATAAAAAAATATTAGTACAAAAGCGAGTTGTTAATTGGACGAAATAATGAATTTCAACGTGGGAATTGGAGGAACGTCGGTATATTAAATATACATATATAACCACTTAAATATACTCAAGTTTATATGTATATATAAAGTGACAACGATCGTTGTAAAGAGAAGAGTATTCGTTTGGATACGCTTATTAATAAATAATTCCCATCACTTTTCCATAACGAACTCAATTATACAATTTATTTATACATGTGCAATTAATTTCGTAATTAATTTTGAAATCAATATGATAATACATTAATAACTTATTAACGAACGTACGAACGAACAAACATGAGTAAACGTTTTTAGCATTCGGTTCTCGTTTGTATTCAATCGAAATATTGTCAACATTTCCAAATTTAATTACGTTATTTTACGTAATATATCTACATGATGATATGACTAAGTTATACAATTTCGATGGACGATAATATATCTAAGTACTGAATTTGCTTAATCGGAAACAGATAGAAAGAGGTATGTACCATTGTAGTTTATTCGAAATCTTTGGAAGAAGACTGACAACCACCAGCATCAATAACGTCCTGATCTACTGTAAAGTATCCTGTCGATGGTGGAACGCGGAGAGACAGGAGAAGATATAGGAAGTGTCGTTGGCAAGGAGAATGTTCCCGAGCCGGCGACGATTTATATCACGAATCGAGAGTGCGAGGGAGAAAGAGTGAGAGAGAGAGAAAGAGAGAGAGAGAGAGAGAGAGAGAGAGAGAGAGAGAGAGAGAGAGAGAGAGAGAAAGGAAGAGGAATAGAAAGGCACAGATGGTATCGCTCGTTACAAGCAAATATACTATTTCGTGCCGGATGACAGGCGTTAGATATTGTACTCTGAATAATACAGTCGAGTTCAACTGTTCCTTCAGAGGAGGCAAGAGAACAGAGAGACAAAGAAATAGAGAGAGAGAGAGAGAGAGAGAGAGAGAGAGAGAGAAGCTCTGAATATTTTCGTAGACATAGGAATAATGGAATTTAAAGATCGACCGAGAACGGCTAAGGCGAAGAAATAAATTCAAACGTCGGCCGTTAAGCTGCGAAGCAAAAGCTTTATTCGGTAGGAGTTGTCGTGCATTTTGTATTAATGAGAATTTTAAATTACGAGTTAGTGCATGGATGGAAAAAAGGGGAAATAAAATAAAAGAAAAAAATATATAGGATAGAATGGAAGGATCCGCAACTGCAACATTCATTAGATCTAATAACTCGACAGGTTTTAAAGACTTAACGCCGGATAATTCGAGATAGTATAAAATAGTGTAGAAAAGAAAGAAAGATTTTTTGATCGATCGAATTTTTCTGAATTATTTTCAGAAAAATAAAAATCTGAGAAATTCAGTCCACGTCAGGAGCATAATCGATTTACATTCTTAATCATTTTCCATGGACATCTTAGAAAAAGTTGTTGAGGGAAAGAAGGAAAAAAGAAGAAAAAGAAGATATACTAAACATATTCTCATACGATCGAAATGAAGTATTCGACACGTCAGGTCGACCAAGCCGGTCGACGTGACTGATCAAGGTATGGAAAGTTCACTTTACCTCGCGACAGTCGATATCGACGTATTTCGTGCGATACGTATGCTTTTTCGCGTCATTCGATTGTCGACGTTTTTGAATGAGCGAGATATATATATATATATATATATATATATATATATATATATATAGATAGATAGATAGATAGAGAGAGGGGGAGGGAGGGAGGAAGAAGAAGATATAGAGGAGAGAGACTAAGTAGAGAAGTAGTGGAATTAGACCTGGCAGACAGGCGTATTTGTTTCTCCAACTATGAGACGAGCATATAATCATCCAGTTATACTAACGTTAGCATGTGGCGAACGATTCAAAGAGACTCGCCAATGCGTATTCGCAAACAGTAACATCAGTAGGAGTAGTAAGTAGTAGCAACAGCAGTAGTGCTCCAGGAGCTGGTTGGTCGAGGATATAGGAGCAAACGTTCGCGTCCATGATCTCAGCGTTCCTAGCATCGTACTGGCTGAGTAAATGGAGTGGCATTAGCGCTAGCACCGCCACGTGGTGAATCTTACTCTGTGATAGAGAGACGAAGCGTGCTAGAGTAACGAATAAGAGAGAAAGAGAAAGAGAAAGAGAGAGAGAGAGAGAGAGAGAGAGAGAGAGAGAGAGAGGAATAAGGAGGAAGGAAGAGAGGGAAGTTGAATTCGTCGAGTGAGCATAGGAACGACTAGAGCGCTATAATACTCCCTAGAGAGGGTAAGTGGGATGGTGCGGAGGCAGCGTGGCTCGTCGGCTGGCTGCGGAAAGGGGTGGAAGAGAGTTGAGGAGGGGTTACCGCTCGATACCACTGCGGCACAGCCAAAGTTGGAGCTATACCGTTACGACTACGCCACGACTACGCAACACTCTCTTCTTGTCTGCTCTCTTTCTATTTCTCTCTCTTTCTTTCTCTTTTTTCTTTCTCTTTCTACTTCTCTCTCTCTCTCTCTCTCTCTCTCTCTCTCTCTCTCTCTCTCTCTCTCTCTCTCTTTCTCTCTCTTACTTGTCACATTCGCGTGGCCCGTTATCCAAAACAGTCTTTGCCCGATATCTACTCCAAAATCTAGCATCATCCCATGACATTACGCGTCACCTCGTGCTTTCCTACAAACCTCATCTCCCTTCTATCTATCTTTCTTTTTCCCTCCTTCTTTCTCTCTCTTTTTCTTTTGCGTCTCTATGGATAACTAGGGAAGCTGAAGGAAAACCACCTATCTTACATTCAGCTACTCCTACGCTAGGACTCTCCTACTCGTCTCTCATCCCACAGGATCCCCCGAAGGGATTCAGCCAACTGCGCTCTTTAAACAACGAGACACCTTTCCCTCGGCTACATCTCAATTCTCATCCGTAAGATGCTCGATTTTCCTTCGTCTTCCGCTCTGATTTCCTTCCTTTATTCTTTCTTTTCTTCCTTCCTTCATTCATTCATTCATTCATTCATTCTTTTCTTCCTACATACTTACCTTCCTTCTTTTTTTCCTCTTTCTTTCTCTCTTTTTCCGTATCTATCTAGTCAGACCGATCTCCAATTCGAAATCTCTGTCTCATTCTTGTTCGTCGTTTGTAGTAGATCGATTTTCCAAGTTCACCGAGAACTGTGCTATATATTGATCAGCAATCTATCGTTTCTTTCTCTGTCTTTCTTTCATAAGGTAATACACTGTTTTCGAATTACTTCCTTACTTCTTCAAGTAATACCAATCGATTCTTTTTAGGAAAGTTTCTTTTTTAAATTGCTCGTTTGAATCCTTTAAATTACGGTTGGTACCTTCTTTTCGTGTTAGGTATTCGATTTGAGTCGAAAGGAAGTCGAAAAGATTCAATATCCTGTTGAGACCTTTCAAAAACTCTCCTTTACCGCTTCATCCTTAAACACGTTTTCGTACGTTAGAATGTGCACACGCGCGCGCGCATGCACACACACACACACACACAAACGAATTTAAAGAGTATTATTAAAATGTAAACGTAATCTTTATATCAATTTCCTTTTCATTAAAATTCTTAAATAAAATAATTAGTCATATATGAATATTTATGTATTCGTATCAAGTACGATTAGTACAATCGATTAATAAAGGTTGATCATTAACAAAGGAGGATCTTTAAAAAAGGGACACTTCTTATACATTTTCAAGCGTATAGATTGTATCCAAGGGATTTCGAGGCGTCGCTTGTTTCGATTCGTAAATGAAGCATACACAGGAGGGTTCCGCATCGCGCTATGGACCGCATTCCAGTGGTAAACAGCTTGCAGCTTTTACCCCGTCTGTTTATCTCCGCTTTACCGTCGGGAATTTATCGTCTGGGTATGTCTTTTTAATGGCGATTCACTTGGGAAGAAAGATAAACCGATGGATATCGAATAGCCATCGAAGCTTCCCTACTTTTCGTCTTTATCGGTTAGGGTATACAAATATATATGTGCATGCGTGTTTGTGTGCGTATGCGGGCGATAAAACAGAACGAAAATAAAAGCTACACTTCTCCTCGACTTTTTCATCGTCTCTTCTTTTTTCTTACCTTCCTCATAGAAATCTCTTCCTGCTCTAATATCCGCGTTTTAATCTCGCCACGATTATGAAGTCTCTAGTTTGATTAAATAAGAGGAAAAACCTGGCTTTCGAAGTCAGTAAAATACTCGGTAAATCTTGACGGGATTTTATAATGGACCCGTCAAAAGCAGCGAACGCGCAAATTTCCGTTGTCCGTTTTGGATAAAAAGAAAAAGAGAATGATATATATATATATATATATATATATATATATATATATATATATATATATATATACATATACATATCATGTGTTCGTGTGTGTGTGCAGAGAAAGAGAGAAAGAAAGAGAAAGAGAGAGAGAGAGAGAGAGATCGTCGGCTGGGAAAATATCGAGTAAGAGTAAACTATCCAATTTCTTTTTCCGTCTAAAGAGAAAAAGAGATAGTAACTGTGTGAGTGGATTGTACACGTATACGTGACCATTAGAAGACGTCATTAGAACGAGGAAGATCCTCCCAAAGGAAGGTTGGAAGCGCGATCGAAGGCAATCATCCCCTTTCGAGTTGACCGAGAGGATAGTGAAGACAAGAGTCGACTTTGTTCGACTCGGTCCATGTCCTTTTGCCTTTTCCCGAAGGATGCCTAGTTATTCTATCTTCTTTATCTATCTTTCGCTTTTTATTCCACGGACATTTCGAGGAGGTAACAGTTCGTAAACCGTTAAAAGATTTTTCGAGTAGAATAAAAGAATAAAACGGTAACTACACAGTACAAACTGCGCAATAATTTTTTCATCTGGCCTTTGGTCGTCTTAAAGAAGCATAAAATAGAGAGAGAAAGACGGACAGACACAGAGAGAGTGAGAGAGAGAGGGAGAGAGAGGGAGAAAATTTCGAAGAAGAGCAAAGACGCAAGAAGATTCGAGAAGAAGAAGAGACTCGTGAAAAGAGAAGGAAGGTGCCTTTACACGGATAGGCGGTTTTACGGGAAATGCTTCGAATAAATATTTTCCTGTAATAGCCCGCGGGCTCGAACGCTTCGACACGACGAAAAGTGTTCCACTCGAGTACGCGACTGCCTTGGCTCTGCTTCTCCATTCTCTCTTTCTTCCCCTCCTCTTCCTCTTTCTTCTATTCCTTCTCCTCCTCCTTCTCCTCCTTTTCCTTTCCCCCATTTTCTCTTTTTCCTCCACCATTACCTTCTTCATCTTCACGATTCTCGCCTCAGACTCGTAGACTTGGCTCTTCTTTCTTTCTTTCTTTTTTATTCTTCTTCTTTTTTTCTTTTCCCGAAAGCTTCTCCTCCTTCTCTTTTACCTTTTCATTTTATCCTTTTCGCTTTCTCCTACACCCCCATATCCCCCTTCAACGCCGAGGTTAACGCATTTGGCTTTCGTGAGAGAATTAATGTGGACTCTTTGATCTTCCAACGTTCATTCGTTTCTTCGCGTTCGTTCGTTGCTTCGTTGGTCTTAAGACGGAGCTTGGTAAAAAGGAAATTTTCCACAGGGCTCCGCCTTTCTTTCTTAGTAAAGAGGATCGGAGATCTCTCTTTCGAACTGCTCTCTCTCTCTCTCTCTCTCTCTCTCTTCCTCTCCTTTTCTCTCTTATTTCTCTTTCTTTCTCTGTTTCTTTCTGTCTGCCTCTCTCTCTCTCTCTTTTTCTACTTCCACGCGGTTTATCCTTGTTTGTGCGATGAGCGAGTTAAATCGTCCGACTTATTATTCTTTCCTTTTCTTCCTTCCTTCTTTTTTGTTTCCACCATTATTCCAAGCATTATTAAAAGCGTGCTAGGTTCCAATTCTTATTTAGACACCACCCACCCTCCCCCATGGAAAAGTGATGACAATAAAAAAAATAAGAAAAGAAAAAATATACTAGTCAGATAATGTTTATAATTTCTTTTGAATTGTCCCTTTCATTTATATTGTACTCGTTTATTTGTTCGATCGAATTTGACTTAATGTAATTATCTATTAAATGTGAAAAACAATGGAAGAGACTATATTACTTTCGAGATTTTAATTAGCAATGTGAAAGACGGCGGATACTATCTTAAAGATAGAAATAAAATGGTTAAGAAATATCCCCTATTTTTCGCGAATAAGAATTTTATCGGGAATATTCTCGAAGGATAATTCCTTTCCTTGCATATTGGAAATTTCTAATCTTCCTTCGGGTACTCCCTTCGGGCTCCCTTATGATAATTAAAACGTAAATTTCATTCGTCCGAGTAGAATGTAGTGGAAGCAGAAGAAGCAGAAGTAGCAGAAAAAGAGGAGGGATAAGAAAAGGACGATTAAGTTTTTTACCAGATGCCCGTTGTTTCGTCTTTCTTACATACCCTTTTTCTTTTTCTTCTCATCTCCTTAGGATCTCCCTTTTCGAACATAAATTTCCAAGAGTCGTAACGAGACTGACTCGTTTCCTTCATTATCCGTAAACTCGTAAACGACTTACGCGATTTTGTTTAAGATCGACCAATTCTTTCAGAGTGAGCGAAGGAAGAAAGGGCCAATAAAAAACAAAGAGAGACGAGAGATAGAGAAAGAGAGAAAAAGTACAAAAGGGAGGATCAATATTTTTTTCTCATTCGTATTTTCATCGAAAATAAACGTTTCATTTTATTCTTCGAATAATTTTACCCCAATAGTCGATAAAAGCGATCAGAGAAGTTTTTAAGTTCGATTATGGTACGAGTTTACATACACAGGCGCGCACACACACGCACGCACACACATACACACACACACACATACACAGAAAGAGAAAGAAAGAGATTTAAAAAGAGAAATCCGAAGATACGATAATGAAGTCGACAACGAGATTGATACAGTGCAAAAGTGCGAGAATATGTACGTGCACATTAAATTGAATATTACATATACTCTTAACCATTTCTTTATATTATTCCAACAAATGAGTTAATTAGAATACTGTGTCTGATATGTCAGTCAATTATATGTAAATATTCATGTACCTACTATAGACGTTTATTATATACATATGTATATTTAACAATTATCATATAATGTTTCTATGATTATTATTATTATTATTATTAAACGTCCACACAATGAATACGTCAGTAATGATTCAGAAATATATATTCCGATAAAATAAACACAAATCATTCGGCATATGTAATAGGAATATGTTTGACCCACGGGAAATCGAGATTTAACAAGGCCATGGTTTGCCTCTGTTTTTCCATGAATGGACAGCGAAAGTTTCAACGTTATTTGTTAGTTAACGTAAATATGATTTTAACAAACCACATAATCCTAAAATTTCGATTAGATATAGACAGAAAGGTCAGAGGATAGCCGAAGGCAAAGATCAGCATCACGGGCAGTCAGTATCACGACTCTCGCCTCGAGAAATACATTTTCTTGTTTGATTGCCATGTGGTCCAAGTTCGTTAGATTCTAACTGAGAGAAAGAAGAAAGAAGGAAATCGAAAAATGAGAAAAGGAGAGAGAAAGAGAAAGAGAGAGAGAGAGAGAGAGAGAGAGAGAGAGAGAGAGAGAAGGGCGAGAGAAAGAGGCCATAAGTTTTCCGATGAAAACTCAGCACGAGAGCTCAGAAAGACTAAAAAACGAGAAAGGTTTTAGACGAACGAAGAAAGAAGAAAGAGGTAGAGACGGAAAAAGAGAAGGGGGAAGAGGAGAAGGAGGATGAGGGCCAAGTGAGGGCAAAGTTTCGTCGATGGAACCGCTAGTTCTCTTTCTTCTTTCTCTTTATTTTGTCTTCTCGTTCTCCTCTCTCGTTCTTCCATATCCCGGTACAGCCTCCTCTCTTTTATCGTCGTGGAATCGAATATTGTTTTGCAGAGCCGTCGGGGTGGAATTTAAATTGCTGCCGCAGTCTATCTACCCGGCTTCTACGTTCCGTAGTTTCGAGCTCTCGTTACGTTTCTCTAGACGAATAAGAGAGAAAGAGAGAGAGAGAGAGAGAGAGAGAGAGAGAAAGAGAGGAGGGAATGAGAAAGAGAGGGGGGAAGGGGGAGAGAAAGAGAGAGACTATCTGCCTTTGGATGTGAACGAATTAAGTATCTACTATCGAACTGTTTTATCGTTTTCGCTCGAACGATGGAACCGTAACTTCACTAAATTGTTTGCCAACTCGTACCTTTCCCTAAGTCAGACCCAAAATAACTATGAAATTGCGGAATGTATGTATATTACGTTTTTCTCTGTTTTTCTCAATTACTCACTCACTCTCTTTCTCTTTCTCTCTCTCACTTTTTTCTAGTCCGCTGAGAAATACGTCACGGAGTAAATTATCAACTTCGTATTCTGAAAAAAGGGATCAAAAGAAAAATCCCTAGAGTTTGCATAATTTATCGACCGGCAAGATTTTCGATTACTATAGACGATGTCATTTCGAATGAAGGACGGTTGAAAGAGAAAGAGAGAGAGAGAGAGAATGAGAGAAAAATAAAGAGAAAGAGACAAAAGGGAAGAACTACGAAAGGAAATGAGTTTCGCTCTGCCCTTCGCGTGCGATCGGTCGAAGGAAAAATCCATTTTGCAGTTTATTGCATTATTAGAAGCGAGGTCGTGAGAAGCAAATCTATCATGGGGTCGACGACTTTTTCATTCGAAATAATGCGATCCGTTTTATCAAGTTAACTGCAAGGACGACGAACGACGTGTCTCTTACGGAGATAATATGCGTTTTTAACGGGAGATTAATATCTCGAGGAAGACGTCGTTCTCGGTGATTTATCTCTTTTTTCTTCTTTTCTTCCTTTCTTTTTTTTTTTTTGTTTTTTGTTTCGTCCCCAGTCTATAGAAAGCTTGCTTGGATGAGAAATTATTGGATCGTGTATATCTGAGAAATGATTATACCTTATAGAAATAATATCGATTGAACCTATGATCGAAATCGAATGCTTCCTATCTCTTATTTGTTTTTATATATTTTTTTCTTTTTATTTTTATTAATTTTTCGATAACTCGTAAATGCATATTCGAACTTTGTTCGTCCTAAAGCTATCCGTAACATCACTGAGGCGAGATGAATTCGGAGAATTTCCATAGCAGTGAGCGTTATTCGCATAGAGGAGGTTTAGCTAGTGAAGAATAGTCTTTTGCAGGAGCCTGTGGATTATTCGGCCGTTTTCCGAGAAATTAAATAGGCCAGTGTGTCATCGTATCTTGTTCCATATTCTACGCGTTGGCTTTCTCTTTCGTGGCTTCCAATGAAAAAATACTGGGAACGACGAATTTTTGCTTCTATAAAACGATCCTAGGAAAATGAATAGAAGCAACAAATATAAACCGGGAAAGTTTTCAAATTGAAACAGTTCTGCTTGGAAAACATAACGTTGTAACAATAGCTTGAATCAACATCCATTTTCTCGTATTTACAATGTTCAAAGAGAAAAACATTACAAATTTTTGTTTTACATCAGACCATATTTTTAAAAATGTAATAATGAAAATCAACAAAAAGCAAAAAAAAAAAGAAAAAGGAAAAATGTTCGAACTAAATCTCATTACAAATCATGGTTCATTTTCTTTGTGGACCCATAAATTTGTAAAAGAACATCGATTTATTACGTTCGTATATCGATAGCACAATGTGGCGTATTTCGTGTGGACAAGCTATGAGAAGGGGATAGTAAAGCAAAACGTGCAAATTGAGTATCATTGATATTGTTAAAATCGAGTGATGTCTAGTGTAAATATCATTCTTTGCGGTCGAAGAACAATTTAACGATTGTAAATCTTTATTTTATCCACGAAAACGAGTTTTACACATAGCTATGGTTAAAATAGGTTGTATGTTATACCTACCATCTTGTAATGCGAGCCTGAATTCGGGTTAAAAGCTGTGTAAACCACTCGAGTCACAAAGTGTAGCGGAGAGAGATGCAGAGAAGGACGAGAGAGAGAGAGAGAGAGAGAGAGAGAGAGAGAGAGAGGAAGAAAGAGAGAGGGAGAGAGAGAGAATCCTAAATGGTAGAGACGAAGGTAGAAATGGGGAAAGAGAGAGAGAGATGAGGAGAAGAGATGACTGCAAGGAGCATCAGAAACGTGCCTAACTTTTCCTGGCAAACGTTTCAGGATTCGCCTGGGAAATGTTTACCGATGAAGGCGGATTTGCGAGAGGTTAACCGACGATTTAATGCCGGAACGAGAAAAGTGCAAAACCGCGGACCGATTCCATCATCGACCTTCTTCGCTACTACTTCTACTATTACTACTATCATTTAGCAACTTTGGACTTTTCGAGTAGCCTTATAATTGATCCATTTTCAAGTGTTAACATCTTAATCATTTTCTCTCTCTCTCTCTCTCTCTCTCTCTCTCTTTCTCTCTTACTTATTTTTTATTCTTTTTTATTTATTTATTTTTATTACTATTACATCCTCGTGTAATTCGGTTTTTTTTTATGGAAGCATACAAGCATTCGTTTTGAACTTCACGAATTGCAGATCGTAGTAACGGTAGTCGTTGGTGTTGGGATTAGTAAAATAGTTGACTGGATAGTCGTTGGCATGGAAATGAAAGTGGTTTTACGGTGTCCATTGAAAAAGGAAAAAAAATCGACGACCCGATGGTGCAGTTAGGTGAACGTACTTTGGAAAAAGAAAACCTTGAGAATTAGAATACATCGGTGCTATACCATCGCGTTAAAAAGTTAGAAGGAGGAGGAGGATAAAGAAGAGAGAAAAAAAGATGGGCGATGGGAAAGGGTGGGAAGAAAGGGGGAGGAAAGCTAGCACGTAGTTAACGAAGCCGCACCTTATTCCGCGTGTCCAGGAAAGTTCTTTGAAATTGTCGTCGTCGTCGTCGAGTAAGGTAATTGGCATGAAATTAACGCGATCGTTTCCTTCTTTCCGTTGCATTTCCGTCATTACACAGCGTTTTATATACATCTATGTCTATGAAAAATTTACATGTTTATATACATATATATATATATATATATATATATATATATTTATATATAATAATAATAATAATAATAAAATATATATATATATATATATATATATATTATAGTGGTTATAACGATGAAAATATAGTAGTAAATAGATGAAAAAATTCAAAAATTTCCGAATCGATTTTTTAAGTTAGTTAGTTTTTTATCTCTCTCTCTCTCTCTCTCTCTCTCTCTCTTTCTTTCTCTAATATAATATATTTTTTACACGACTATAATAAAGGAATAACAAACATCGTCCTATCCGCGTACTCGGGAGTTGCGAGCAAATAACATTTGAGTGTTTTTTATTATCGATACTCTTGTACGCCATCGCCACGATGTGCCACCGAATGCTTTCAACGAAAACAAATGGACTGAAGCGAAAAGCAAACTAGTTATGATGCAAAAAGTTACGTAATTGATCGAAATCAAAGCCGTGATATTTGTAATGCACCAGTGAGAAATTTACCGATCTATTCACGCAATTCTTTCTTTTTCTTTATGCTTTTCTTTTTGTTTTGTGAGATTTGACTTTTCCTTGCTTTAATTTACGAAGCATATAAATCATTAGTGAAATAAACGCACATGTTTTTAAGGGAGGATAAATTATACGTTTTATGTTAAATAGGTAGCGTGTCCATTGAAATCATAGGACACTTGAAACGAAAGATACGTTCACTTGTTTTTTGGCAGCTCTATATTATCTTTTTGATTCTAATAATTATAAGACAATATCGAAGGGCTATAATTTTCAAGAAAATTAATCTTAAACTTTCATTTAATACGTATATACTTACGAGATATATATTAATAAAATATCGATAAATCGATCTTATTATATCGATAGTATTTGGTAACATGAATGAAAAGAAATTTTTTTTTTTTAAATGATGTTTTTCTTTCGTCTCTACGACAAACTCTTCCCGAGATATCGCCTTATAAATATTACATTCATAATTTCAATAGTAAAACTGTTTGTAGTAATCGTAGTAGTAGTAGTAGTAAAATAGTAATTAACGTAAATGCTCAGCATTTATAAAAGTCATTTATTCGTTGCCTCCTTTTTTACGAAATTATTTAGGTCAGTGGGGCAAAATAAATAAGTTTTATTTAAATGGTAATATCTCAGGAACTAAAAGTCGTAGAGACTTGAAACAAAAAGCATTTTTAATGATAATTTTCCTCTATCTATATATTGTATTAACAATAATTATTTAGTAATTGTTATAAACAATTTGTTATAAAAATGTATATAAACAATTTTTTTAACAAAAGATTTACTTTTAACAATTTCTTATTCATGTTTTCAACAAATTAATAATAATTATGTAACAATTGTTATACACAATTGGTTATAAACAATTTGTTATAAATAATTTTTTAGAAAAAACAAAAATTACTTTTAAATAGATAATTCCACGTATTTTACTGATTTATAAATAATAATTATAATTTTGTTTGTAACAACTTATTATGCAATTGTTTATAACAATTGGTTAAAAATGCAATTTTTGTGAACAATTTGTTTCTAGCAAACAAAAATCATCCTACAGGATACAATAATTGACATTTTGTTATAAACAATTTGTTAGAAATAATTTCTATGAATAATTTTCATTTATTGATGTAAGTCAAGGCATCATAGAAGTTAATCAAGATACGATAAAGTTGAAAATGAAAGAGTATATATTCCATATGACTTTATACGCTTAAAAATATTAATGATAATTGAAATTATGTTCAAAAACGATTCTTAGAAGCTCACCGGATGTTCGTAATATAAACGACAGTACGTTATAGTCTCTCGGTTTTGTATTATTACGATTATCGATATCCAGGTATATTACACACCTACCAAAGGTGGACAAAGACGAGTAATTGCGAGGAACGCGTTGGCGACGGGCTTCGTCGAAATTCCCTGTCACGCGATCAGCGCCTCGCGTTTGATGGATCGCGTGCCACGTGTTGCACGTTGTTGAGGACTCCGAAAGACTCCGAAGGCATCCTTGAGGATACGACGGAGAAAGAGATATATATATATATATATATATATATATATATATATATATATATATATATATATATATATATATATATATATATATATCGTTTACACGCAAGGAAAAGGAGCGTCCAACGTACTTACTTTCTCCTTTTTTCCTTTCTTCGTATTTTCGGTCTTGTTGTTTTTCTTATTTGAAGTTTTCTTTCGGTAAAATACAGATAGTTCCGTTTATATCGAGATAAAAATATCGACATTGATTTCTATTATCGTCATTTAAGACAATTTCAATGAGTTTATATTTAGTAATAATAAATAAATTTAGGGTTTAAAAAGTAAGAAAAAATGATAAGTATATGTGCCTTTGTTTATTACATATTATTAAGTCGCTTCATTAAATTCGTTCCTTCACCCGTGACTCACCTTTATTTCATTAAACGTTCATACTTTGTCATTTTATTTTTGTTCTTCTTTTTGTATGTTTTTTGTTTATTTCTTTCATTCCCACGTACTGCATATAGTAAATACATAAATTTTACATGAATGGCGACACACGTGTAAAAACGGTATCGATCTTTTTCAAAACACTTGTTCAAACTTTCGAGCGGTCTTTTATATCTTTCGACATACTTCGTTTTAATTGTCGGAGTTTATGAGGTCGTACGGGAAACGCACGATTCGTATTTCATTACGATTGAAAAAATGTGCCGTATAATTTAACGCACCAGTAATCGTCGAAAGGTGTGGAGGAAAAAAGGGAAAATAGCGAAAGAAGAAAAAAATTAATAGGAAAAAGGAAGAAATTCCTCGTCCGGTCATAGAAAAATAGAAATAATATATAAGCTTTCATTATAACCATTCGTGGATCATCTTACACATGTCTATTAAGTTAGCACACGAACTGTAGGAATACTACAAGCTTTATGTTTTATTTTTCCTTTTTTTCTTTTATCGGACCTCGAATTACGAAATTACGTTAATCGAATTACGTAGTTTTCGGATTGGACGATTAAATTACCATGGAATGGTCACAGAAAAAACAGCCATTGCGTCCAAAGCGTACAATTTTTCTCTACACGAGAAATCTTAACAACACGAAGGAGTACTTACGGTAGTATGGTATATTGAAAATCTAAATAATCCTTATGCAGAACCATAATTCACACCGTAAATTCATCATAAAAAACATATTCATTTGATTTTATCTTCTAGTGATTACTTTTTTATTTATTTATAATTAATTTCAAGAAAAGAAATTAATTAGCTTGAAAAAAAATAAAAAGCTAATGTGTAATATTTAAAAAATGACTCTTATGAAATCATGTACGGGTTATATATATATATATATATATATATATATATATATATATATACATACATACATAGATACATACATACATACATACATATATATATATATATATATATATATATATATATATATATATATATATATATATATATACATATACATATCTATATTCAACGCTATTATCTTTATTTCAATATTACTATTAAATTAAATTAAATTATAATATTATTAAACACATTCTTTCTTTCTCTCTCTCTCTCTCTCTTTCTATCTCTTTCTCTTAAATTCTATATAAACACAATCATATAGGTATAATAGAATTATTATAGTCTATCAACATTATAAAGATGGAAGGATTAAAATGTATCACACATAATGTAAAATTTATGTTCTAAATTCGTCATAATAGCCATTCGCTGAACAATGATAAAAGAACGATTATATCGATATATATGTAATCGACAACGTTAAAAAAATGGGCCAGAATTTATGCAATGAATGTTATCACATAGTATACATACATTTAATCGTTCGTTATATTTAGCGTTAAGGGCGTAATTCATTAATCACAGAACGATATATATATATATATATATATATATATATATATATATATATATATATATATATATATATATATATATGTATATATATATATATATATATATATATATATATATATATAAAGAAAGAGAGAAAGAGATAGTATTGCTCCGGAATGATAAAAACTGTATTAATATGCAAGGCCAGGAAATACGCCGGTGGACATAATGTATGCACATATTTATTATAATGAACGTTACTATATCATCGATAGTAACGAGCTGAGTTTATCGGTCATCTGAACGTGCTAGAGATAAAGAATTTTATGTACTGTAGTTTGAATGGAGTAGAGAAAACGTAGAAAGAGAAGGAAGATGAGAATTATCGAGATGTGAGAAAGTTCAGGAATCTTCTACATATAGAAATAGGAAATGGTGTCGCAATAGAAGCGTTAGGGTCTCGAGCCACGTCGTGTCTTTGAGTACTACTCGTTTTAGAGACCGAAAATACGCTTACTGCGCACGCCTGATGCGAGTTCTCGAGTTCTATGGGCACGGTCTAGTATCGTCACGCTTTCGTGATAGCCTTGGCTAGATTACGAATCGAGAAGTTTCATCTTTACGACGTAATCCCTAGTACTGACACATTCCCATGTTTTCCCAGGGATTTGGGATAGACAGCCGCAGGCTCACGGCATCTCTACGAATCTTCATAGATTTCTCGATAGCTAGCTATGTGTCATATAGGTCGACCGTTCGTTGATGATACTTTGGAATTTCTAAAAAGTTTCGAATCTCGCTTGAGATATTCCTCTATTTCCTATCGAATTTACATAATAAGAAAATCGATCGAGAGTGTCGTCGACTACGTACAAATATTTTCAACCGAACGAACACATTTTCCTTTTTTTTTTTTCTTAGTTGTTTCTTATATACATAGGAGCAAGAAGAAAAACATGTTCTTTTGAACAGTATAATTTTATATCATGTATATATATATATATATACATGTATATTATACATATATATATATATAATAGATTGACAAAATATATCGTTACGATTGAGATCTCGTAACACGAAATGGAACGTTGTAACAATCGCATCGTTTTCCCTTGTACCTTCGACTTTCTTGCAATATCCTTTTCGTTAAAAGGAAAACGTCGACACGTAGTGAACGAGAACGTGACGCCATTCTTCGCCACCTCTTTCTCCATCGTCTTTCGTAGGTTACCAGGCCAAGCCCACCCCACTCCCCTACCTCGCCGCACCCTTCTGTTCTTTCTTCTTTTCTTTTATAACTAAGAATATATTCATATCGTTCGAGGAAGCGAACGCAATCCACGAATGCAATTTCGCGAGCTTAATAAACCTTCTACGATCGTCGAATATACTCACTGAAACTGGCGTTCATTGTTAGCGTTGCTCTGAATCTATTGACCGAGTACGTCGTGAAATGGGTGTGCCGTAGTAAACGTGTCATTGCACGAGGCGACCAAGAAGCGAGAGAGAGAGAGAGAGAGAGAGAGAGAGAGAGAGAGAGAGAGAGAGAGAGAGAGAGAGAGACAGAGGTAAAGTGGGAGAGAGAGAGAAAAAGAGAGAGAAAGGATTGAGGGTTGGTTCCTTCTTGAAAGGCTTAAGAAAGGATCGGGTCTGCCATCTCAAAAAAATTATCCCTAAATCCTGACTCAACTGTAGTCACGAAAAGTGACATTCAAACTGGCCAAAAGCGAAACTACTTTCGGATAATTCGATCAATTTGAAATTATTCCCGATCTTGAGATTTCAAGGATATTAAGTTAATACAAGAAAAAAATATAAATAAATAAATACTATGCATATCTTTTCAGATTATAAAAATTTCCCTTTATAATCAATATCTTTCTTACTTAGTCGAACACATTAATTATTCGAATGTAAATTAAAATTTAACACGTTGAATGCCGTGCTAATATTACATGACTGGCCACATTACCAACGTAACTCTGCTATTATGCGATTTGATATTATTTCGAAATATTATCTACAGCAAATATATTAAATCATTATCATGTTTAATGAATTTATCTTATTGGGGTTCATGCCATTGTAGTAACGGTGATAATATTGAAAAATTTACAAATATTAACATTTACTTTAATTATGTGTTTCTACTGATGTTGTCGATCACCGGTGAATCCCATGGCGCTGCAGACAAAATCAATGCCGGTCACCGGTAACCCACATGGCATTCAACGTGTTAATTTTTTGGCACAAAAGAAAATAAGACCAAAAACCGATAAAAAGAACAATAATGTCTCGATACTTATACACATCTTCTCTCTCCACTCTTCTTCTTCTTCTTCTACTTCTTCAACAATCATCCAATGACACTAGTCAAAAAAAAGAAAGAAAGAGAAAAGAAATTTGCTAAACGTGTCAATTGCGTGATGAAAAGAGACAAAAGAAGGACGATAAGGAATAAGATAAAGAGTAGGCAGGAGACCGAGTCATTCGAAACTGCTAGGCGTGCTTTGGACTAGGTTCGATCCGTGTAATTAAATGCCTGTCGCACGGCGTTTTCCACCGCACGAAAATGCGGTCGCGGTTGGTGTAATCCATCCGTTCGGTTGCACGTGGATTCGATATCTAGCAGCAGAGGCAGCAAAGGCAGCAGCAGCAACAGCAACAGCGACCAGTAGCAACGTTGCCAGCAAAAGCAACGACACAGCCGGCCTCTCGGCTCAGCCCGGATTAACCGGCTCCGGCTGGAATGAAAAATAGAAACCACGACGTATGCCCTGTAATAACGATATGCCAGCCATACGACAGATTGATTACTACCGACGATTGCTCTATCCCTATGTCTCTCTTCTCTCTTCTCTCTCTCTCTCGCTCTCTCTCTCTCTCTCTCTCTATTTCTCTCTCTTTCTTTCCTTTTACTTTTCTGTTTCTTTCTTTCTTTTTTTTGGCAAAAGAGAAATGCTTGCAAATAGAGACGCTCATGTGAATTTTTCGAACGGAGCCACGATTGCCTGTTCGTTCCGAAGGAATTTGTCCTTCTATAAAAATTTCATTCGACAGCTCCATTTCTGAAGGATCTCAGAGAGAGAAGATAGGTTTGAACGTATCGTGTACGTACACGTGTATCTGCCACACTAGCGATCAATTATGTATCGGACAGAATGACTCGTGGAGATACATCAATTTTCCAAGAGAATTAGAGGCGAACAGGGATGATTAAAGAAGCTTCTTTGAGATCCCAGAAGGGTCGTGATACGGATAGAGAGAAGAATATTTATTGTTATTAAAACTATAACCCTTGAGGAATAACCGTGAAACGTAAATCACAAAACAATAGGGATATTTCATTATTAAATTTAATATTAGAAAAAAAAATTAAAATTGAAAGTTGAAGTTTGATTATGTAAAATAAAGTTCAGAAAAAATAGATAGAGACAGAGACAGAGACAGAGAAAGAGAAAGAAAGAGAGAGACAGAGTGAGAAAGATGGTCGATATACGAAAATTTTCGAACAATAATAACTTTAAGTGAATCTAAAAGATTCGAGAAGATCGTTCGTGAGTAACGTTTGGGCAGGAATTCACGGTAAAAGCATTCGGTGATATGTCTACCGGGCACAATAGTACTGTCTACCAGAGTGCGAATCGTTTTATTAGACGTCCCAGCCACACAATTATTATTAGGGTGAAATGAAACGTTTCTAGGGTGTGCGTGTGATATGCCAAGGGGAAAAGCGAACATTAACTGAAATTTCTAACGTTTCCTCGTGTCACGTCTCTACCACTATAAAAGCGTGCTCGCTAGCTCGTCCGCTCACTTGCTCGCTTGGCGTTTGAGGGATTTATGAAGGTGCCGCATTTGTTATTATTAGATTATATCGGCTAAGGATAATAATTCGATTAGCGTTCGTTCCAAAGTTTAATCTCGTTCTCTCTTAATGAACTATCTCGAGAAGTGAACTTCATTTCTAGTCTTTTCTCGATTTTTTCTTCCTCCTCTTCTTCTTCTGCTTCTTATTCTTCTCTTGTTCTTTCATTCGATCGACAAGTGTCGGTACTTTTCATGAAAAAGAAAAGGAGTATCGATCGATCGGGTATATTTACGTTCGAGGAAATATAAGAAATAAAAAATTCTAAGAAATATGAGCTTAAATATTTTATTATCGGGACATCTCGTGGAAAGGATATAAAAAAGTGGATATGTGTGTGCGTGCGCGCGCGTGTCGTGTTTGTACATAGAGTAAGTATATCTTCGTCTTTTTTCTTTCACGATCGACCTATTCATCTTTCTCTTTCTTTCATCGAGAGAACACGCAAAAGTGTCGTGTGGATAAGACATTATGCTTTTATGGTAACAAGCGAGTTTTATGAGCTTTCCATGATAATTAGGGTCCTAAAAGTATATAGGTACGCGATCGTAAATCATAAAACATAGAGAGAAATAAGGTTGAAAACAATCTAAATTTTGGTAAGAATCATATAGTATAGATTCGTACAGATTTAGAAAGACAAAATGAGAGAGAGGGGGAGATAGGGAAAGAGAGAGGGAGAGAGAGAGAGAGAGAGAGAGAGAGAGTATGTGTAATGTTTCTGATACTACTCGTGTATGTGCGTTTTACGAACGCATTCATTGCTAGTCGAGGAAACCGATGCATCAACCAGATGCTGGACTATAAACTTCTCCACTCACTTATGATCATTCAACAAGTCCGCTCGTTGGTCAAAGTTACGGTATATTTACCAAAGGTACACTTATCTCTTTATATCAAACGAAACCTTTCATGTATTTCATTTCAGGTATTACGATTTAATTAGTTTGTACGACTCTTCACATAATCGTTTTCATTAACTTATTTAAAACTTTATTTTCGCCATGAATAATTTTATTTATTATTATAATGATAATAAATATATTTAAAATGATAAGCATAGGATATTAGAAGAAAAAAAGTAGAGATAGAACGATATCATACGTGTTTTATGATTTTATGAATTTGATATTCAGCAACGTGGTTTCAATCGACTCCCTTCGATGGGAATAAGAAGAAAATATTGATACAAACCGCAATACATACTGAGTAATATCGATACAAGTTGAGTTTAAATATGAACACTTATGCATCTATATGTGCGTGTATTTATATACTTAGTGGTACGTAAATGTTAATTATCTTTTTATTATACCTATAGAGAAAATGATTGTATTACGCTGCACCTTTCGTTTCTATTCGTACATAGCGTAACGTCGATTCTCAACATTGCCGAAAATCGAGATAAAATTTCGCATCGTTGTTGGCAATAGTGAAAATTACTCTTGCGAGTAGCGAGAATCGATGCTACTTCAAAAAAAAAAAAAGAAAAATAAACGTTTCCTGAAATATATATATATATATATATATATATATATATATATATATATATATATATATATATATATATATATTTGACGTTGTGGAGTACATTTAATGGGTTAGAATTGCTAGACCGATCGTTTTCGATATTTTCCATGGTAATTCAGAACGATTTCTCGTAACATTTTCCTCGACATTCTCAAATTTTCACCGAGCTAAACATTTCTAAACATTTCTAGATTTATAAGATTCACTTTTACATAAAATTCATAATTTTTTCCACAAGATATATACTATATACAATTTCGAATCTTTTCAAATACGTTTTATTAATGATCAATGTTATCTCGTAAATGGTTTCTGTGAATTTTCATTTCATCCATCAGAATAGATGTCACATCTTACCAATAGAGTTACACCACACGCGAGAAATTCTCTCTCAAGAGGAACGACGGCAAAGAGAAACTCGTTACATACGGTCACTGCATCTATTTAAAATCAAAACTCGAAAGGACGCGTATGCAGAAAGAAGAAATTGTCGTTGACAAAGAGTAAAGCATGGAAATTATTGTTGAATAAAGCAATGTTTTGCTGCTACAATGAGAATACAAAAAGGAGCGGCATTTTTCAAGTTCTTTTTTGACGTTTGATCGAAGCTTTACACTTGCGTCCTTTTTCATGCAGAAAAATACAACGCAGACCGATAGATACTCGTACGAACGATTTCGCACTAAAAAGAGAAAGAAAAAGGAAGAGAGAGAGAAAGAGAGAGAGAGAGAGAGAGAGAGAAAGAGAGAGTGAAAGAGAGAGAGAGAGAGAGAGAGAGAAAGAGAGAGTGAAAGAGAGAGAGAGAGAGAGAGAGAGAGAGAAAGAGAATGAGAAAAAGTGTACGTGTTAGTACGGGATTATACTGAAGCGGAGAGGAAAGAGAAGAGTAGATAGAAGAATTGCGAGGCTAGCATAACGGTGCGATGCATGTTTATAGTCAAATAAGAGAATAACGAGGAACAAGATATTACAACGTGCTCTTTTCCTTAATTGCATATAAAAATATCATTGTCAAATATTCAAAAGTTCATCGTTACAAAAAATATACCAATAAAATATGACGTATTTTCGTATCATTTAACTTCAAATGATTTAAGAAACAAAATTAGAGGATGATCGATCCATTCTACTAATATAAATGAGCAAGAAAATGAAAAGTATCGTTTCTTTTTAAAATTAAGAGAAATATTCTGAGAAATTTAAAGAATATTTTAGAATATTTATTTCAATACTATATCTATTCTGATGATTTCTATCCTTTCGCACGACATAAAATACGTGAATACATTGTTTATAAATTAAATTTATTAATTAATCAGAAAACATGATGTCTGATTTGCAAATTATCGATCTTCGATACAAATTAATGTTCGTAACAATTGCTGTGGTTGACCGAATAACCTCGATCTCGTTTGCCCCGTTAGCATAATCAAACATTTTTGATTATAACTATATTGCTACTGCAATATAGAGAAAGCTTGGGTAAAGCGGATGTGTTAAAGTTTAGCATGAGAAAAGACACAATTAAAATTTAGATCAGAAACCTGTTTTTCTTGTAATAATCCTTTACATTTAATCAACTTTTAAATAAAATAAGAAAAACATGAAGAATTTAAACTTTTAAACCTTCTTTTGATATCAAAAGCTCCTCTCTCTAAAAGCAAAAATATTAATACAAAAATATTATCTATTAAAGGAAAATAGACCATCCGCTTTGCCCAGGGCGCTTGGGTAGCGCAAAATATATTAACATTATTTTAATATTGATTCGCTATAAACACTCGCATTACAGTACATATGTACATTTGTATATTGGTTTGATTTTACTTGGTTTATGAACATATGTGCATACATTGGTTTAGTTTTTAGTGCTGTTGACTTCACCACTGTCCTCGCTTCTTACCGCTTTATTATATTCATAACTTTGAGAAGAAAGGTAGCATTGATATTAATCTTACAAGAAGTGTTTATTATTTATTACGTTTATTTATTTATATTTTCTAAGTATTCTAATATGATGAGTGAATGATACCTCGAAATAACCGTTTATTGAAGAAGGAAAATATTTATATGTAAAAATGATAAACAAACCAAGATTGTCTTTAGTTAGATAAACGTGATAAAATCAAACATTGTTTATTCCTTTATTAGGAAAGAATTTGATCTCTTCAAGATACAAAGGAGACTTTAAGGCGACATTCAATTCTAGCCAATGTATGTGTAAACGTCGAGTTAATACCTCGGGACTCGGAACCAAAAGCGAGAAGAATCACACGATGAGGAGCGTGGGTAATAAGAGAGGTTTATAATTTTCAACGTTCTTGGAATATTTTATGGGTTGGGGAAATACTTATTTCTCTTGTTTTATCATCGAGGGAGAGGGAAAGAGAGAGAGAGGGGGAGATAGCACGAAAGTTTCTCGTTTAAGAGATCTTGTTATAACCATCACCTTGAGAATTTTCCTAGAATACGAAGGGAAACACACCGGAAGTTTTGACGAAATTTCGAATTTGTGGGTTCGGAGTAGAACAAAAGGAAAGATGGATACATAGGGATTGATCGAGGAACACAAATTCCATAGAGTTTCATACTGTGTCGAAGGATAACCGTTGGAGAGGTCGATCTTGCTGTTTTTGGACTAACAGCTTCGTCTGATGCAAGTTCGTGAAGCTACTTTGACTCGACAGGTCATACAAAAGAGTACAAGAGAGAAAGAGAAAGAGAGGGGTGAGATGGCAAGAGAGAGAGAGAGAGAGAGAGAGAGAGAGAGAGAGAGAAAGAGAGAGAGAGAGAGAGAGAAATTTAATAAATGAGAGAACATTGATATCAAATTTGATTTAACAATTAATAGTAATTAGTTATTCTAGTAATTACATTAATTAAATGTAATTACGTTCGAAGATATACATTCTCGTTTATCATAATCATTGAGTTGAGGATAGTAACATCTTAAAATAAAATGAGAGAGAGAGAGAGTGAGAGAGAGAGAGAGAGAGAGAGAGAGAGAGAGAGAGAGAGAGAGAGAGAGAGAGCGTACTATATACGATACATATAACTACTTTCTTTATTAATACAATATAAAGGTAAAACGAGATAGGGTGTGAAGGTGTGCCAATAAATTTTCAGTCTCTTGGCGTCTTCAAAGAGAAGAAGCTGGAACAATAAAAGGAGCGAGAACCGTGCAATAAAGGCGAAGGACTAGATTGGGTGAAGATTCATTCGTGAAAGCGTAGGGAGACGAGCTGAAAGAGAGGCAGTTACGGCAATACGGTGGCCCTCTCGTGCGTTGTTACTTTTGCCGAGGGGTTTATAACCCAAGATCTCGGTAGAGGACAATATTTGTTCGTGTTGCGTGTTGACTATAGGTATCGCTCTCGAGAAAGGACGGTAATGGGGTCTCCACGTTTCGATGTGCTCATGCGAGCACCTCACCAATCCGGGTTTCCGCCTCCACCCTTTATCCATCCTCAAACCCTTCAGGCTTTGCTCGTGACAGTGAGCTTCTCTTACTGTGTGTGTGCCTAGTTTTTCTCTTTCAAACCGACGGTTTGTTTGAGATATCTCGCTAAAAGTTAATGTCATTTATCTAAAAATTAACTTGGAGATTAAATAAGCTTGTATTCTAGGAAGGACAAGTAACGATACATTATTTTTATAACAATTTAACGTTAAAGAAAATTGATTTCATTGAGAGGAAAAAAAATAGAGAAAAGTGAAGCAAAACGTTGGAGTTAGCAAACTGTCCGTAAAACTTATACCAACTAAAAGCTATAGACATTCTACGGTCATTGGCAAACTTTCTTTACAAACATTAGTTTACACACAAGTTACGTAGCTCTGAGTAAGACGTATTGGTCGTCCACAATTAATACACAAACAGGGAAGACGGTGAACGGTAGTCGAATCAGCAAAAGGAGTATCGTGAGTAGGAACGTTGGCCGTTGACTACGGGGTCCTCGAATCCTCGTAGTTTCCATTCGAAGGGAATTCTGTTTTGAGAGAGAGAGAGAGAGAGAGAGAGAGAGAGAGAGAGAGAGAGAGAGAGAGAGAGAAGAGATGAGATGAGAAGAGAGGAGGAAGGAAGACCGGGGGAAGGGAGGAAGCATGTTCCTTCCTCGTGTACGATAGTTGCGCACTTCAGTCAACTATCTGCGGTCGAGAATCTCCTCCGCCGAGTGACGCACTGTCGAGATTTCGTGGTTACTGCGGAATATGCAGTACACGGAATAGCTACCGTTCTCTTCCACCTAAGCCGCGATGTCCCGGAAGCGAACGTCGAGTTTCACAAAGCGCCTCCGTCCTCTGACATGCGAATACGAAATAGAAACTCAATTCTGCTTACACGTCAAATTCTACGTCTAATTAAAGTAATCGTTCCTAATTATTGCAAATGCCGATAAGGCAGGAGATTTATTTTATCGAGAGTTAATCCTTACAATATTTTTTTTATATTTATTATTTTCGTATATTCGTATATCCATATAACCTGTTATATTATAATATCAGCTTTTTCTTTCCTTTTCTTCTTTTTCTTTTCTTTTTCTTTTTTATTTAACACTACATACGTTAATATGCAATTTTCTTCTTTATTACAACATTAATTCATATCATCACATCGATAAAAGTCAACATAAAAAATAATATTTATGATTTCTCTAACATTAACCATTGAAATCCAGTAGTTTTTGTAAAATCTAGTGTTAAAATCTCGTTCATTATTGACGATTGTTCTATTGCAAGATCAATCGAATGATCTGCCAATTTATTTTTATTTTTTTTAGAATATTACAATAATAAATTCATGGAAAGAGGGGAAGGAACGAGAGGATAATGAAGAAGCGTTGGCATTTTTCCTCGCGAAATTGAGACACCTGCATTGCGTCGAATAATGTAACAGAAAAAAAAGTGAGAAGACGAAGAGCGAATGTCACACTCCACCAACTGCCAACCCTTTTTTCCCTTCACCCTGCCAACGTTACCACCATCGTGTCCTGTTTCCACTATCACCGTTTACACCAGCCCTCCTATCTTTTCTTCTATCTCTAATTCTTTCTCTCTTTCTTTCTTTCTTTCTTTCTCTGTTTCTCCCTCCCTCCCTCTCTCCCTCCCTCTCTCTCTCTCTCTCTCTCTCTCTCTCTCTCTCTCTCTCTGTCTCTCTCTGCGAATACATTCCTGTCGAGTATACCGCACGTGTGTTATGTGTTCGAATAAATTTGAATGCGAATGAGCGCAGAGAAAAAAGTGATGGGGTTTAGGATGTGGGAGTGGACTGAGAAGAGGGGTGAGATTTGTAAATAAAAAGACAAGGGTAGAAATAACGGGTATAAGGAGGTGAAAAGGAACTTATTTTGATTCGTTTATAATTCTCTCTCTCTCTCTCTCTCTCTCTCTCTCTCTCTCTCTCTCTCTCTCTCTTTATCTATCTATCTATCTATCTATCTATCTATCTATCTATCTATCTATCTATCTATCTTTATCTATCTATTTATCTATCTTTTCTTTATTTTAATTAATACGATAATTTAAAAGGATTATATTTTAATTGTACAATTAACGATTTAAGTATAATTTATATTTATTATATAGATAATTGTCTTTCATTTATTTCACTATCTTTAAAACGGAAATAAATGAAAATAGACGTCATCGGTTTGAAAATCAAAGCTAGGAACTAAGACTGACAATTAGTCGTAGTCATAGTACTTCTCTACTTCATCTCTCGCGAGCGCTATTATATTTTAATTGATAGGTCGGAATTCGGATTAGTCGATACTCGTAAACCCCGAACGATCGATAAAACATGCTCGAAAGCGTTGCCTCGTACCACACCGTGGAAGAATGCGTCCAGTGTGCATCAATATTTTTCTGTGCCACGACTAAGAGAGGATAAGAGAGAAAAAGAAAGAGAGGAAAATAGAGAGACACCGAGATATCGTCAAGTTATAAGCAAGCCCCTCTTCTACACCGAGTCCTCACTCGACGGATTTACACACCACCTGCTTCTGTTCTCTTTTCCCTCAGCTCGAGACTTTGTAGCTCGGTAGTTGCATTGAAAGCCCGATTGTACGACAAAGCTCTTCTTTACGTCTCTCTTCCCCTTCTTGTCTCTTTCGGTTTCTCTCTCACATCGTTCATCGATTAAACTTAACACTTGCGTTTCTCTACAAGTAAACATGATTCTAAAATAACGATATATATATATATATATATATATATATATATATATATATATATATATATATATATACCGATCCGATCGGAAAATATCGATATTCTTGTGACATCAGCTATATTACGTATCGATATAGATGATCTCACGATGAAATCTCGACAATTTTAATCATACTTTCTGTTATTGTTCTTCTATGCTATGTATATTCTATGAGTATCATATATATACATTTATATTCACGTACGCGCATATATATATATATATATATCAAGCTTTCAAAGAGATGATAAAAAAGTAAAATAGAATATATTATCGATACGAAAAGGGTGGATCGTAAAGAGAGGGAGCAAGGGAGACAGAGGGAGAGAGAGAGAGAGAGAGAGAGAGAAAGTGTGAGGGAGAGAGATAGATAGATGGTTAGGGTTGGTCTTCTGTCCCTGAAGTTTGGCTTGTCGCCAACGGAACGATCTCCTCTCGCGCGAATAACGATTGGAAAATGATGTGGTTGTATTTTAAGGTGAAATCGGCAAACGATAATTAATCGTTGTCAAACACGTTCCAATCGTTTCTCCTATGTCGATAACAAACGGCGATATAATGCGTTGCCTATTATATTATCGTTATAATATAAAAGACATATCGTTTAAGATAAGTGCCCAGCGACTTTTGCACTATGAAGGAGATATATATGTTTAATTAGTGGCTAATTTCTCTCCTCTTCCTTCTCCTCCTCCTCCTTTTCCGCCTCTCTGTCTTTCTGTCTCTTTCTCTCTCTCTCTCCCTCTCTCACTCTCTTCTCGTGGTGAGAGCAAGCCAGACGTTTGTTCTCTTTCTTATCTCATCCCAATACTGTTTCTTGTACTTCTGTATAATGCAATAGAGAAGCTCAAGGGGAAAATTTCGTGGCGACAACGCGGTCGGTAAATATATATATTTACCGATTTATACATATATATACATATACATATATATACATATACATATATATACATATACATATATATATATATATATATATATATATATATATATGTATGAACGTATGTATGTATATATGTAGCTTTTAGTCTGTATGCTGCGACTGCCTTACAAGGCTATATTTTTTGAAATAATAACTTTTCTAGGACGGTCCGCGGCTTTTCCACGGTGAACGATAACAAGAAAAAGAAGTAAGACAGATAGAAAAAGAGTGTAAATACATTCGGTGGAACGGACAAAATGTTACACCGTGGCGACGTCCGTGGAAGAGAAAATACGCAGAAACGTACTGAATGCGACAGATGAATATCTTCCTTTGAAACGTCACAACGCTTTCTTCTTTTTTCATCTTTTTTTTTGTTCTCCGTCGCCTTTGTTCCGTCTTTTGATATCATTCGTAATATTTATTTTTTACGAAATTTTGACTTTGATACTTGATATGTTTTGTGGATTAAAAGCGGAAATTTTTGTTGAGAAATTTTATGTTAAATAAAAGAATGAAATCTTCTTTTTATAAACTAAAGATAAAATAAAAAAGAAAAGGAGAGAGAGAGAGAGAGCGAGAGTGGGTAAGTATATGGATCGTTCATAAAAAGAGGGTGGTTTGATATGGAAAAGAAGATTTCAGAACGGATGTGAGAGATACTAGATGCACAAAAAATGGCAAGCTATATGGTCATCCAACATTCTGGAAGGGAATTCAATCGTTTGTCGATCGACAAAAGAATCCTGCAGTGACGCGGAAACGCGAGTTCCTTCTCTCAAGCGTAGTAACACGATTACTATCAAATGGATAGAACTTCATAGCATATATATATACACACATATACATATATGTATTCATGTATGTGTGTATATATATATATGTATATGTACATATATAGACGTATATCGGTTAATTAATATTTCATACTGGAAAAATGGATTTTATTTTTCTCCTATCGTTCTTAACACGTTTAAAAATATCTGAAAATATAATCGTACTTTTCTCTATTCTTTCGCTTGCTGTTATATATGCTATATATATGTATATATATATATATATATATATATATATATATATATATATATATATAATTGTCATATATAATTAATATAATATTCAGATATATATATGAATATAAAATAATATTGAAAATAGTGACAAATTCTTCAGACAGATTTCTAAAAAAAATGAAAGAGAAATATACACATAGAGATCGTAATATCAATTAAATCTCAATCGTCTTAGATTCATTTCTACGCCCTCGTCTATCAAGAAAAAAAGAAAGAAAGGCAGATGGAGAGAGAAACTAGCCTGTTTGTACAATCTCAACCCCTTTCAACTATATCATCCACTCGATTCTTCTTCGAGTGCCGTTCCGGAGACATACATTCCCAGAGTGATTTTAGTCGGACGATGGCTTCTCGAAATTAGGAAATGCCGGGCACGCCTCACTGGAAAACAATTATTTGCTACGAAGGACTCATGAAGTACGTGCGGAGCTTCAACAAAGTCTGACTGTAGCACCCAGGTGAACTGAAAAACTCTGACGTCTAACCTTTCGGACGTTCAACGTTACCTTTATTTGTCTTGAAGAAAACGGAAACCGTTATTAAAGTAGTCATAGATCACAGAAGTGGAATAAGTATAGTGATGATCTTTATCTGAAAGGGATTAAAATTTATTAATTTCTCACTACCTATCCTTTCTCTCTCTGTTTCTCTCTCTCTCTCTCTCTCTCTCTCTCTCTCTTTCTTTAAATAAATAAATAAAATTATAGAGATTATGAATTGAAAAATGTATCATTTCGTTAATAAAAATTATTTAGTAGATATAAACAGAGATAAATAGAATAGTATATATATATATAAAATTATTTATAGTCATAAAGTATGGAATTTGTGTTTTCTTTCTTCTCATTTTATATCAAGATAACAAGCCAAGTTTGCAAACAAGAAAATAAGAAAAAATTATGCTAATAACGACACGATGATCTTTATCCATATGAATAATAACGTTAGCAAAAAAATATTTCAATCTAAGACGTATGCGTGTACATTTACATATACATACATAAATATATCCATATATATACAATATATATATATATATATATATATATATATATATATATATATATATTGATTTCTTTCCTTTTTGCTTCTTTTTAAGCTCGTTATGCATTCGACACGTCACACTCGGCCGGCTATCGATTCACTACGGTACATTTTAAGAATATCAATCCTTATCGCTTGCTATTATCAGCGCAACATATACACACATTCTATTTCTCTCTCTCTCTCTCTCTCTTTCTCTCTCTCTTTCTCTCTCTCTTTCTCGTTTCATTAGATTATTACGCACGCAAACGAGCGAACAAGCAAGCAACGTGCGTCGACGAAAGGAAAGCGAGCAAGCAGAGTCGCTCTCGAAAAAGACAGTGGCTATACGGACCACCGTAATAGCTAAGTAGTATAAGGCCGTTATATCGTCAGACGCACGCAAAGCGTCCTTCGCGATACATCGTTAAAAGCTGCTACTGCTTCGACATGCGTGCTCACGCGCTCGTTTGCTCACTTGCTATGTATTTACGTGGCTCAGTATGAACATCAATTTACCTACGATGTACGACGCGTGTAATACGAACCTTCGTACGATAAATTCGAACGACGGACGCTTGAACAAATTGAAAACGAGAACTCATACGAGGCAAATCCATTAGCCGTCATTTCACTTGCAAAATACCTATTTCTTTTATTTCTTTCTCTGATAAAATTGAAATTAATCTTTCTAGCGTCCAATATCTTGCGAAAATTGAAGTATTTACTATGCGAAATGAAGAATAATGATAGATATTATAAGGAAGTTTGAATATTTATTTATATCGATATAATTATTTTCCATAGGAATACATACTATAAATTCTCTAATATATAAATTTATTAAATTTCAAGAGAATAAAATTTCTATAATGCATGTGTACGTATTAATGTGTGTATGTTTTTAACGTATATAATCGTACGAGTAAACGAACGTTCGCTCGTTAACAAAATAATATTTCTCTCTCTCTTCTCTCTTTCTTTCTGACATAAAATAATTACCGGCATGATACATTGCATATGTCCAAGTTATCTATTCCTTCATAGTTAAATTTACAAATAAGCGTGTAGAAACAACTACGTAGTAATTAGAGAACGACGAGATCATTAAAGTTTCGATCATTTAACGAGTCAGCAAATAAAACTTTTTAATTGATATTTCCACCATTTTATTAAACTGACTCGCTGCAATTCATTCACATCTCCTCTTCTCTTTTTTTTTAATTTTAATTTTTATTATCTTATTTTCTTTTTACAATGATTTTTCCTGGAATAAAGATTCCCTTTTCTTTTTCTAGGATAGACGTCTTCAATTTTATCGAACGTACTTGTATATAACGTCGTACATGCCGGGATGCGTGTTCAAGGGTTATTATCGCTCCTAGGGGCGGCGCACTTACTTTCCGCTTTTTTTCGTAGTACATAATTAAGGCGGAAAAACAAAAGTAAACACAATGGCGGAGGTATCTCGTTCGATACAACGACGACGCTCTTGTCTAGCTTTCACTGGACAAAGTAAAAAATTAATAATCCGGTCAAATAAGGCTCGCCTTTTCGCAAGCTTATGTAGTAACGAGTCATTATAAAGCTTAATCCACCTTTGGTATTCTTTCCAAAGGAAAAGAAAAAAGAAAAATAGAGAGAGAGAGAGCATTTGCCATTGTTTGATGGTATAGTGTGCGTTATGATATAACTCATCGATTTGAATCAAGGAAGAGATGTTATTAAAAGTAAAAGGTTATTCGGTTTCCTCGAATTAATTGAGTACTTCCTTTGTCGCAGGAAAAGGAATGATAAAAAAGTAAAAATTAAAAGCGATAGAGAGAGAGAGAGAAAGAGAGAGAGAGAGAGGAAGAGAGAGAGAGAGAGAGAGAGAGAGAGAGAGGAAGAGAGAGAGAGGAAGAGAGAGAGAGAGAGAGAGAGAGAGAGAGAGAGAGAGAGAGATAGGAAAAGAGAAAGAGAAAGAGAGGAAGAGAAAGAGAGAGAGAGAGAGGAAGAGAGAGAGAGAGAGAGGAAGAGAGAGAGAGAGAGAGGAAGAGAGAGAGAGAGAGAGGAAGAGAGAGAGAGAGAGAGAGAGAGGAACAAGGAAAAACAGACAGATATATTTTTACACTTGATGGTATACAATTTCAATTTTATTGTTCGGTAAAATGATAACACAAATTAATCGAAAATCGATTCGTCGATTGACTCATTGAAAAATCATATAAACTATATATATATGAAGGAGTAAGAATAAATCCAGTGATACGGTAGTCGAATTAGAGCATCGGGCATAGAACGTGAAAAATTAATGCTCTTTTGTTTACGCGTGCCGTTGACACATTGTGCAGATTTAGCTTCGGAGGAAGCCATTTAAGGGGAATTTTTCGTTGAAAAACTTTAACCCCTAGCGGTGGAGCTTATTTTTAATTACCTTCATAATAGAACAAAAGTAAAAAGGGAGTAAAAAAAAAGGTGAGAGAGTGTGAGAGAGAGAAAGTGTATATGAGAGAGAGAGAGAGAGAGAGAGAGGTAGAGAGAGAAAGAGAGAGAGGGGGTAGAAGAAGGTAGATAAAGAGAAAAAGAGACAAGAAATAGAAACTCACTGCCGCTCGGCTGTAATCTCCCGAAAGGCCACGAATTACGTTTTTTAATTTCCCACCGCTTGGACGATTATGTCAAGAAATAATACCGTCTCTCTTTTGCAATTTCTCTTTTTCTCTGTTTCCTTGTCTAACTCATACGGTCTCAACCTACTAGAAATTCTCTTTTCTGATTGTACTCTGGTAAAATCTCATCTTGTTCGAGTTCGTGTTGAGATTTCATTGGATTCTTCCTTCAAAGAATATTTCTTGTTTCTCGATTGATATGAAAATATTACCTTTTAAGTTTAAATCGTGGATCGCGATCTACAAGAAACAAATTGTATTGTAAATGTTCTTTGTCACGGATTATCTTTCTTTCGTATTGAATCGATTCCTTGGGAATTATCGAATGTTTGGAAATTTTTATAATTTGCCATTAAATTCGAACATATAAAATGGATGAAACTAACGTCATACGAACCAGTTACAAGTCACATTCTATCCTTTCATTTCATGTTCATCGATGTTTATTCATCGACTTGCACCTTGTAAAAGGTTTAGCGACAGAAATTCCAACGTCAACTCGAACGAGAGTTTGAAATTAAATTTGTACTTTATTCTCATAGTCTCAACACGATCGTATACTCCCCTCTTTCCAACCTCCCTCTCTCTTTCTCCTATCTGAACCCTTTGGCATCTTCAGAGATTGTAAACAGTATAATAATGACCGTTCTTATTACTTATCCACGATGTTAGGAACGAAGAGCTTCGGGGTTGAACTTTCCGGATTTGCGCCTCTCCGAGATTCTAATTAGTAATGCTAACGAAAGTTCGTGCGGAATAATGAACGGCGTAGCGAGTATCGAATTAAGTGCCGTCTGGATTACGTCAACGCGTTACGAGTGTCACCGTAGTTGTTCGAATTTTGTCAGACCGTTCTTGTGAATTGCGAATGACAACGAGTTGGAGGTAGAAGAGAGTGAGAGAGAGAGAGAGAGAGAGAGAGAGAGAGAGAGAGAGAAAGAGATTGTGTCAGAGAGTAGTAGATAGATACAGAAGGAAAAAGAGGAGAAGGAGGAGAAGGACGTACGTGAACGTTTGAGTTAATCAAGTTAACAAAAAATTACCATAAATACACATACACACACGTGTATATATATATATATATATATATATATATATATATATATATATATGAAAAGCGAAATGAAATGTGTATGCTTGACGTAATATTCCCGTTACTCGAAGATACGATGATATCTTGTTAAGAATTTACAATTGTTGCACGCGACTTGGGAATTTCTACTGGATATCGTTCTAACTTCCATTTTCATCTACGACGATTCGTGAAGATTCATATTCTCATCGTTGTATGAAGGAGAACTACGTTTCCTTATGTATGTATGTATCGAATTTTCTGATGTAAGTTATGCATTACAACTTGGAATTATTATATTTATCATATAAGATATTGGTTATATATTAAGTTATTATTTATAACCCCTATGTGATTATGAAAAGAATTTATACAAAATAAATATAACGGAGGATAACGGAAATGTTTAAGCGTCGGTAACGATACAGCGAACTATTTATCTTGCCTTTCCTTTCGAGTTCTTGTCATCCTAAAGTCTTCTTTTCATCCTACTCGGCGGCTTTTGTTCCGCAGCCTTTTTGTTGCATTTCTCAAGGGGATGTGTTAATCTATTATGCCCACGGCAGAGGATTAGACTCTCTCTCACTCTCTCATTCTCTCTCTTTTTGTCGTTCTCTTGCTCTCTATCGTTTTATTCCTCGTTGTTCACTCTACAGAATGAGCTTTATCTAACATTCCCTACATCGAATCTTTATCAATAGAAAAAACATAATAATTTGATTAGGAGTGTAGCGAAATGTTAACAAATGAAGAAATGAAATTGATTATTATTATTATTATTGTTGTTGTTGTTATTATTATTATTATTATTATTATTATTATTATTATTATTATTATTATTACGATCACCTTTTTTCTTTTCTTTTGCTTCCTTTTTTTCATTAATAACTTTTATTTTTTGATTTTATAATAATACGATCGAAAAGTCGTTTCTTTTAAAAATTGTACGTTAATGTTTGAGCGAATCAAGAGTACGAGTGCCACCAAAAGAAGAGGATCGAACAAACAGCGGCTACTTATTCATCGGAAGTACTTATCCATTGACGTGATTTCGAATCGACCAACAAACCGTGTTTTCACGGCTCGCTCGCCCGTTCTTGTACAAGATTACCGATACTTCGATTATACCGCTTACCGAGTTAACGATGTTATTGTTTGTTCAATCGGCGTCATTATTCCGGAAGAAGGCTCGATAGAATCTTTCTCTTCCTACTTTTCATCCTCTCTATCCCAATCTCAAGATATTTTTACAGTATTACATATAATGTAAACCTAATTCTGAAAAAAAACGAAGAGAAAAGGAAAATAAATTTTGTTTTAAAATAATTACTTTATAATCGAATATAAACTTTTTATCAAACTATTCTTAAACACATTTAGTGTGTGTGTGTGTGTATATATATTTATACATGTATATATTAATAAATAAATTCTACAAAGAAATTATTAATATACTTAATTTATTTTGCAGTTGCACAAAATAACCTATATACGTATACTTTAATTTCTTTTTTTCATCATGACACCCTTTTACCGTAAAATCCTTTCGTATCTTCCTATCGAATATCCGAGCGTTTATTTTCGCGAGAAATAGAGCGTGCACAGGACAAGCTTTCCACCGTATCATCCTGGAAACGCTAACGATTTTTGGACGCCATTACAGAGTTTTACCGTCATTTCCAGACGATAACGGAATATCGTGAAGTCTTTCGAAGCTTCGAGTTACGAGTTAGAAACTCTTTCTATCTCTATCTCTATCTTAACCACAGCTAAAGTCATTTTCATGCATATTTCGTCCTAGCGATTATAAGTTTAATATTATATTCGGTCGAGCGATCCGCTCGCTCGGATAGACCGTTTCGCTCGTTTCATTTCTAAATTATGTTGATGTTTCTCCAAGTATATATATATATATATATATATATATATATATATATATATATATATATATATATATATATATATTTGTGTGTTGTGTGCATACTTGGGAATATATCAAAGAAGCGCCTTGTAATATGATATAAGAGCACCGAGAAGTAATTTACGGGAACGTCGGACTATTACCATTCGTTGGTAAGAGCAGCTTATGTGAACCGATAGATACACACACATACACGTATGTATGCATTCAATACTACATATAAGTACGTATACTATAGAAAGTCTTAGCATGGATATTACTAACGTAATAGTATGCAGTAGTATTATAGTAGAGAAGTAATAGTGGTAACAGTAATACTAACCGTACAGAGAGGCAGCGTCTCTCCCTCTGGATTACGCCGGTTCGTTGGACATCGCCGTCAGTTTCTGCCAATGTGTCAGACAGATGTGCTCGATGCCCGACGGCCTCTTGTGTTTCGAGGCTCGAATCTACAAATGTGCGATTAATTGAAGATTAGTCGAATTACCGGCCAGTGTTCCGCGCTTTCCTAGGCCAGAGAGAAGGCCGATCATCGAGACGTCACTCGCAGAAAGGACATCGCTCGTTCTCGGGATGTCTCTCGTTAATCGTTGCTTAGATTTCACTACGATGCATCACGCTTGGATTTCTATTTGACGTACTATACCTGTGCGCGCTCCATTTTTATTCTTTTTATGCAAATCTTTAACGATTTTAATTGCGTTTCAACGAAATTACGTTAATTTTGACTTCAATTTACGTTTCATTGTATTTGCGTTACGTTGATATACTTAACCCCTTCACAATATATCGTCGTTTGGTACACTAGCGAAAAGTGCCAACGACGATATATCGTTGCGTATGCGTTGGTGTCTTATTATACGCATCACAAGAGATCTGTATTTCAAAATAACTTTATAACACGTTAAGGGGATTCAAATTCGATGCAACACAATTGAAAAAATTGTTTATTAGATTTAACTTTTTGTTATATCTTATGCTGATTAGTGCCGAGATTCTGTATATGTTGGAGCGATAAGGTAGAAACGGGACATGGGATAGTTTATTGGGACGATAGGACGTTTAGATAGTTATAAGATAGTTCAAGTCTTTATTGACCCTTCTAAAGAGCAATCAGTGTTCGAAAACCGTCAACGTTTTGATAAAAATACAATTTATATCAACAAATTTTGTCAGTTTTGTTGCTATCTTTTTACAAAAACTACACCCTGTTATGGACATGGATGACGCAGAATTAGTTCGAATTGTTGACGCGTTAGATTTTATGTTACATATTTTTAGTGGCCAGACTAACTATAAATATTTATATTAAGACCTAAGTTTTTTTTAGTCACGTCATATCAGCTACACGATCCACTTGTTCTGTAGTAGATCTGCCTGACGCTTGTCGTTTATTATGGAGTTGTCATCTTGTTCTCGGGACCGATATAGGTTATTTTATTAAAAATTACTGAAAATGAAGTACTTATATTTTATACCACGTGACCTACATAAAATTGATCAAATGATGATTTGCGAAAATATCGTTTGTAAAAGATAAACTTATTTCTATGTTTTTTATCATTGTTTATATTACTGTTATTCATATGATTTCAATAAGTATTGAAATACAATCGGCATTACATTACTCTCCCATTCTTCCCTTATACGCTGCGTTTTGAATTTTTTAAATATTATTCTTAGTTTGGTTTTTATGGGCTTTTTCCTAAACCATAGTAAATTCGTCAAATTAGTCCGGTTATCTTCGAATAGACACCCATTTTTCGTTCGGCACTAAAAGGGTTGAATTTAATGATGAAATTGTTTACAAATAAATTTATTTTATTAAATTTTTATAATTATAATGATCTTAACGACGATGGGTACGAATGATAAAGAGGTGATAAAATAATGATGCTTGATGCCTGATCAATTTGAGCTCGCGACCGTCAATGAAATATATTATCATCGACAAACGGCAGCATATATTTTTGGCTCAAGGGCATTCTCGCAGGAAAATTCAAGTATTTGAATTTTTTGAAATTATTTTTATAAAGACCAACTAATCTGTATATAAACAATTTTGAAATTTAAAACGTTAATTCAGTGATAAGTGTCGATCGAGCACGACAATAACGAGTGATGATTAACCGACAATTTCTAACGACATTTTCGAACAATTCTTTAATGGTAACGAGATATTTTTACTGTATTTTTATAACAATAAATTTCCTCTCTCTCTCTCTCTCTCTCTCTCTCTCTCTCTCTCTCTCTCTCTCTCTCTCTTTCTGTGTTTCTGATGTATTTACATTTTATTATCATACATGTATGAAAAAAATAAATATTATAGCTCGACTCAAAAGAAAGGAGCGAACATTAGATGATATGATTATCGCTATAATTATTGCTAAAATTATCGATTTTTTTGGAAAGAGAAAGTTAGAACATTTTTGTTATGACCATGTACTTGTTTGAACAAAACATTATATGTTGACATAACGGATGGTATCAAATGATTTATTTTCACTCTCTCTTTCTCTCTCGCTTTCCCCCCCTCTCTCTTTCTTTTCCTCACTTTTTTCGACTACTTCATTTCGTTTTTTTTCTATCCTCCTTTCTCTCTCTTCTATTAGAACCAACACTTTTAAGAGAATTTATGCTCGAACCGCGTCGACGAAGCGCAGTGATAATGAGGAAATATCGTTTTGCGATATCGATCCGTTTTATATGAAAGGACCTGCTACGAAAAAGGCTCATTACTTGTTATATACCATAGAAACGAGACACGTGAATCGATTCTATGCATCGAAGCAATAGCATATAGACGTAAAAAGCAACATTATCTTTTTATCAATCAATTGATATCATTCCAAAAGAGTCTCGTTATTGTATTATTGTCCATGATATTATTTAACGCCTGAATGGAAGGCCACGTTTTAGATTGTTAATAAAATCGTACGTTTTCGATAACTTTCACATGTTCGTAAAAAAATTCGTTCCGAAAAATTTTTATCAACTTCATTCATAGATAGATGGAGTAAATTCCATAACGATTTCATTTTTAATCCCTTAATACTGTCGATTCTTGCAAACCATTTTCTAGTTGCATTCAAGTATTTCACAGGATTTAGATCGAAAATTATTCTTTTATCAGCCATATAACGCTATCCGTTTTATATCGTTAAACGAATCTTATAAATGTGATAAACATAGGTCAATACGAAAAACGTTTCAATATTGATAACAGCCTTCTGTGAAAAAACGAATGTTTTTCTCTAATTTTTGTAGGTCACGTTAATTACCACCGTAGTATTTCAATCGAAAGAAATTGTTACAACGAAAACACATATATCAATATCGAACAATAATATAGAATGAGGTGCATGTATTTCACGAAGCTACTGTCACAAAAACCGTACGTAACATTGAATTGAAGTAATTCTACTATCCAATAAAAGCGACAGAAGCGTGGTGAACTCTCGTATATCTTATGAATTATAATCGATACCAGGAAAGCGGAAAAAATGTTTCTTTCGCACGCTTCCAACTTCCTCGAAATATCGTCTTCACGAGAAAGCTCGGAAACGAGACTCCATTTTCACAAATTAGCAAAGCAATCTTCGTTTCCAATTTCAAACATATTTATTATACCTTAGCAACATAGCGTAGGTAGGTAGGTAGGTGGTAGGCAAGTAGAGAATATTTGCCAAAGACTAAAAAGAGTGGTGGTTTCAAGAAAAAAGTACAGAATATTTTCCTAGTAAGAGTATTTTCCATACGCGTTATTTAAATTGCAGCGCACTCGCGGGCAAAAAGCAATTGAATCCATTCGCGAGTTCCATTTTTCCGTGGTTTTCCATATGGCGAAAGACCGTAGAGAACGGCAACTGCTGGGAAATTGCCCAGTGCGTAAATGGCAAGTACGTTGGCAACGTCTAGCTTGAGCATTGAACATATTACCCCCTTACACGTATGACATACGTATCGTAGTATAATAATACGACGCATAATTCGCATTCTCTTCTTGAATGTGTATGTACAAAGGTCTATATATACACATACAAGTATATACAGAAAAGAGAGACAGAGAGAGAGAGAGAGAGAGAGAGAGAGAGAGAGAAAGAGAGAGAGAGAGAGAGAGAGAGAGAAAGAGAGAGAGAGAGAGAGAGAGAGAGAGAGAGAGAAGAGATAAGAGATATACAAGGTGCCTCAACCTTGAAAATAACATTTGTGTAAGTTATTTCTCAATAGAGAAACTCATGTGTTCCAAAATTGTTTGACATACTTCAAACGATGAAAATTTAAAATTCTTTTTTTCAATTGTTCATTTATTGACACATTTTCAGATTATATTAAATTAATAATAAGATAGCAGAAGAAGAACTTTGAAAATTGTAAGCAAATCTTACTTGTGATGTTTCTTAATTCTACAAATGCATAAATTTGTCGATTAACCACCTTTTATATTCATACTATAGACTATATTATTATGTATGTGAACATCGTTTTCTCGATATACGCTCGAACGCGTCTCTACGCTTTGGTACGATCGACCCTCACGGAGAACGTTTAAACCATCTAGGTCATGTAGGTACGCGCGCGCGTGCACGCATTTCTCTTCGTTTCATGATCATTTCATCGTGAGGCAAATATTGAATTTGCGTGGTCGTCTAGTTTCTGCATTGCGGATGAATTCGCTCTCGCCCGGCCGAGTTGATGCGTTCAACCGTGGAATTATGACGAGAGAAGAAAAATGAAGCGATAAATAAGATCATTGTTTATATCTTAAAATGTGAAATAGTTTTTCCAAAGTAGGACTTCGTTTTAATTTCAATTTGAACTTCTCTATAAATACGAAAATTCGTTTTTGAAAATAGCAAGTAATTAACATATATATGTGAAAGTAATTTATTTCATATTTATCATGTTTTGCGTGAACATCGAGTATATTATAAATAAAAGCGAAACTATCGGGTATAATCAATAAGAAAAACGCGAGAAGAAAAACGAGGTAATAAGTAAATTTCAACACTTTCGAAAAGTCCAAACTGACGGGCGTAAGGATTCTTTAAAAGTATACTTTCGCGGGTTCAAACATAAAATATATTGCATGCAAGTATCACTAGAGAAATAAAGTGAAAGAGAGAAAGTGAGAGAAAGAGAGAAAGAAAGAAAGAAAGAAAGAAAGAAAGAAATAGAGAGGGAGAGAGAGAGAGAGAGAGAGAGAGAGAGAGAGAGAGAGTGAGTGAGTGAGAGATAGGAGAAAAATTTATTTCTTTTTTAAACCAAGTTCATACCACGTGTTGCACACCGATTAACAAGCTCAAAGGTAAGTTTATAGCTACACGCACCATCGAAACGATCGATCGATAGAAACGTTTGAGATTCTTATAATAACGAGTAGTTGCTACAGGAAAGAGCAAGTGCTATAAGCTCTCGTAGGACGTTGAGAAAAACTAAATTAACTTTGAACGATATTGACGTGACTTCGAAACGATCGACGTAGCCGTCGGAGTCGACGTCGTCGCCGTTAAATCTTTTCATGAGCTGTATGTTATATATATATATATATATATATATATATATATATATATATATATATCTATATACGCACGATAAGTTACGATAATACACGTGGCTGCGTTACATATATTTATATGTATGTATATATGTGTGAGTACGCGATACAAGTTTTCCCATCAGAAGGTAGGTAATGTACTGTCGTGTGACGACGACACGACGACAACGTAACTTTGATATTATGTAGACTCGTCGTACGAACGTATATACACACATATGTAGTTATGTATATGTATTATGTACATATATTCCCAGATGCATAGCTATGTCCTATCCAACGTTTCAACGACACGTCGTCCTTCTTGAAACGTTGGTAACTTTGAGGACAAGTCATGAGAATATTTTCTCGAGGTGTTACCCTTGCATCAGACGGCAAATCTTCGATTCGTCCGAGAGTCGAGTCAAGATCGAGCTTGTTAGAACCAACGACGACGACGGCGACGACGACGACGTCTTCGTATAAATTGGAATTTTTCGACCGTAAAATCTTCGACAAAGTTCTACATACTTTATTCCCTGGAGATGTTTGTGTGAACCTTTATTGGACACCATTGTATTCAAACAGAAAACGACGATAGTTGTCTTGAAAAGCTCGCTTATTAAATGTTGTCTTGGATAGTGAAAATAGGGTCTCATAAATCGTCCTGTTTATTTCGATTTAATTATCACCCATCTGGTAAGGTATACTATATCGTACGTACTTATCTTTGAGAAATACAATGTGTGTTCCTTTGAATAATTCATATAGGATCTTTACGTGGATAAGAGAATAGAATACAGCCGTGTTCGATTTGTACGACAGAAATCTTTGCCAGAGAAAAAAGATTTGCTTTTAAGAAGGTGTTCTTCTGAAATTATTAAGAAAACGATAACAGGATAAAATATGACATAGAGTAACACGGAACTATATTTTTCACTGAAAACTTTTTCACTTGTATTCGGTGTATAGAAATGGATATAAAAGATCAGTTATCCGAACGAATCACATAAAACATCATGAAACCATTTCAACGCTATATTGCAAACGTTTTAAAAAAATTTTTTGACCTCGTCGAATTCATACAAATTAGAAAACGGATACGGTCGATTAAATCGTGGAATTGAAATGAATATCTTTGATTCCCAATCAAATGATAAATATTTTCACGATAAAAATCCAAACGTGAAGTGTATTGATTTGATTGCCTAGATATATCATAAACTTTGTTTTATCGTAAAAAATAAAAAAATAATTGTGGACAGCCAGATAAACAATTTTTTCCCTCCCTTTAGAATATATTTTACAACCATACGAAACGCTTAAAATAAATGTGTTGAAATAAACGATTAACATGAACGCCCACCGTTTACGAGATTACTTTCATATACATACATACGCACATATGTATTACATACATCATTTCATGGACGGCTGAGTCATAGCTACATCATTTTTGATTGGCTTCGAAAGCATACCGGAAGCAGGACTTAAACTCTTCAAATGAGAAGAAGTAGAGAGAGAGGGAGAGAGAGAGAGAGAGAGAGAGAGAGAGAGAGAGAGAGAGAGAGAGAGAGAGAGAGAGAGAGAGAGAGAGGGACAGAGAAAGAGAGACAGACAGACAGACAGATAGAGAGAAAGAGTATGAGAGAGATAGACAGAGAGACAGAGTATGAGAGTATTCCAGAGAGTGAGTAAGTGAGAAAGAGAAGGAGGAAAGTAACGAGGGATTGAGATTACACTTGAGGGAGTGCTCCAGCGGTTCAGGATTTAAGCATTATTTCTCGTTCGAATCGGTCGACATTAACGAAGCCATTAGTACTTCCTTAACTCCGCGACGGCTGTGCCAATGGAACTGAAATCGTAGCTACGAAATGGAAGCTGCATCGAGTAATGGAGCGGCCATCTGTCGTGTAAAAAAAAGAATGAGGTTTCTCCCTATATACGTTTTATTCCATCTCTCTCCCTCTTCCTTCTTCCCTCTCTCTCTCTCACACACACACACTCACTCACTCACTTATTCACCCTCACAGAGGGTATATCATTTTTATCGTAAATCATATTTCCAAACTCGTTAGAGAAGCCGCGGAAGTTCACGTGCGACTTCGTCAATTCTTTTTTTTTACACTTTTGGCGTAATCTTCAAACAAGAAAAAATAGAGTGAGAGAGAGAGAGAGAGAGAGAGAGAGAGAGAGAGAGAACTCAGTTTGAAAACTTTCGGAAATTCAGTCTTCGTAGGATTCTATAGCAGAAATCGATGGTGACTTTCGTATCGACAGGCATTATTGTTGATATCAAATATTACGGCATTTATTCCACGAAAACATATCTCTTGCGACCTGTTTGATAGTTATCGGTATTCAAGAATAAACTATTATGGAATAGTACTATAGTAGGTACGTCTTACGTCGGCACGCCTAACCGTTGCCATACTGCGCTTGCTGCATTGTATGCTTACACGACAATCAACATGGCTCGTGTGAAACGTCGCGCATACCAAGCCTACTTGCCTCCCGACGCCAATACTACGTATATATACCCGTACATACATACATAGGTATATCTATACATAGGTACGTACGTACATATGTATGTACTTACTTACACATTCATAGTCCAGTGTGCACGGCGTACAATGTAGCGTTGTCGGGAAACATCGACACGGTACACATGGCTGCATGCACTCTATACGAAAGCGTGTGGGCATTCGAGCCATAGTACTGAGATTGGGTAGGTCACTTCGCAATCCCCTTGCAAAGGGAACCGAAACAAGCATGAAAATACTTTATCTGTATTACAAAGAGAACAAACGTCCGAATTTTACTCATTTGATATATATGTACGTAATTGTGTAAAAGGAATTACAGCGGTTTTCTAATTCATTGTTTTAACGTTTTCTTATATTAAATAAATAAAATGAGAATAAATTTAATGTGACCGCTTGAGCATCTTTAATTTTTATCTACATATCTAATAATGCTTTTTACGCCTGTCAATTTTTATAAACCGGTCAATTTTGTCGTGAAATTAGATGATGATGTAAATCGGTTATATCATGATCCTCGACGATTTATCGCTCAACGTGATCCTGCTAAATGGTAAGAGAAAAAAAATCGAACGAAATATACGCTTCGTAAGAAGAATAGTACCGGTGAAGCTTTTAGAGAACTATTCGACGTAGCTTTTAGTGCGTTTCATCCGGACGAGTACCACCACCAAGGGGAGCCGCTTAAGAACAATCAAGGTGTGTTCTCTTACGATTCGAAGTGCGACAGGCGCGTCATTTCAAACTACAGTAGTAGCGAAAGCACTTGCTGAGTACTTTGTCCATCGAGTCCATTATGAAAATGATGCGCGCCCTTTGTCAATCGTTCCTTCCGAAACATATACTTTCTTTCTTTTAAACGTTCATCGTAGTCAAATTTGTCGGACGATTTGTTTGATCGTCGTTTATCATACTAATTGATTCTCGAGGTAAAACGTCCCTTTAATGTTTAACAGAACAAATTTTAAATCCATTTAATTAAAGATTTCTCCAATACATTTATATAAGATTTATTTATTACATTATATACATATCGTTGTTTAATTAGAAAATAAATAATTTACGTTATAGATTATATTTACGTTAGAGATTAAAATAATGTGTCCGCAATTCTTTTGTTATCCTTTCAGATATATATTCTTCAAGATGTCGTCCTTTCTCTCTATCCTTTTTATCTCCCTTTTACTCGAGAAAGTATCGAAGATCGAAATAACCAAAAAATATACATACATCGTAATTTCCATGTCACAATGTGTATATATATATATATGTGTGTGTGTGTGTGTGTGTGTGTGTGTGTGTGTGTGTGTGTGTACGTAGGTACGATTGAACAAGTATGGGTAGCTATATTTAGATAGCCGTCGAAGCGAGAGGAAGGTAGATATATCAGTTCCTGCATAAGTCACACATTCGCAAACGTATAGGTGCTTCTACGCTGAGACGCATGCAACTTCGATTCGTACTTGTGCAAGCGCGCGTATTGGAGTGTATATGTGTATTTCCTATGAGGGTTGATGTCCCATACGAAAACAAGTTACATTGACCCAAGGGACCCCTATCTTTGATACTGGGTCATCCCATAACAAATTGATCGGTGGCATTGGATCGTAGAGCTTTGGAACTGGTCTTCCATGCTTCATCGCGGGACAAAGTCCTTTGTGAAGCTTTCGCTTAGTTTCAGCCAATCCTCGCACACTTTACATTTGGCTTCTATGTTTCACGAAAAATATACGGCCTTGTCGTCTCTGTCATTATTTCTTTCTCTCTCCTTCCCTCCCTCCCTCTCTCCCTCTCTCTCTCTCTCTCTCTCTCTCTCTCTCTCTTCACCTAGTCTGTCCTTCTCTTTGTCTCTCTTTTAGTAGACAAGATCTTAAGTTGCTTTTAGAGTAGTCTCAGTTTGAAAAGCACTCCTTTCGTCTCATATAAAATCATCGCGTACTTAAAATTCAATTTCTGTCGTTTAGCCACGAAGATTTTAATAATCTTCATTGATCGATTAATTTCGGCCTATAAAAATTCGTGGAAGAGAACTTTTAATTCTTTCATCGGTAAGAAACATTCGCCGTCAAATTTCTACGGAAATCGAATTAATTCGGTACAAATAGCTGCAAATAGGTGAAAATAATGTACCATGGTGCATCTATTTACTCTTTCTCTTCCCTCCTCTATCTTTTTCACCTTTTATCTCTTTCTCTCTCAATCCTACTAGAGTACCGATCAACGATCTCATTTAAATTTAAACATTACCATGAGTCCTAGCCGATAATTGTCGCGACATTCGGGATTAATTGTTGGAACAGCATGGCAATTAATTATCGCACGCTTCTGCCCGCGTCGCGCTATTTTATCGGTGAGCGAGAGCACATAATCTATATATGTGAAAGAGTAAGTGAGAGAAAGAGAGAGAGAGAGAGAGAGAGAGAGAGAGAACGTTCGACGCAAGCGTAGATGTCATTGGAAAGAGATGGCTGTCGTTCGTGCGTTTACTCGCACCCGCCATTACGTCATTGTACCCTACAAAATTCCAACACTCTCTCTCTCTCTCTCTCTCTCTCTCTCTCTCTCTCTCTCTCTCTTTCTGTTTCTCTTGCTACCACGATTGATAAAAAACATGAGGGCCTGATTGGATCCATTGACGTTGCACGCGTAACATTTTCATGCAAGCCATTCTCCACTCTTCCCCACTTTTCCTTCTTTCTCTCGTAAACAATGCAATAAAACCATCGGTTAGCCTCACAATAACCAAATTATATATTACGCTTGACCTCTCCTCTTCACTCTCTTTCTTTCTCTATCTGTCTATATATCAGATTTACATAGATCTATATATATATATATATATATATATATATATATATATATATATATATACATATCTTCATCTCTATAGAGAGATGATATATATTTCTCTATTTCTCTTTAATTTCACTCACTGCGTACAATGAGAAATATTTCAGTTTCTATTTTGTTGCTTTTTCGTTTTCAATTTCGATCTATCGAATCATCTTCGCTAAAAGTATGTATAAAATATTTCATCGATAATATATGAATTTTTCACTAGGAATTTCTGATGGAAGTCGGATATTTTTAAGTTCTTTAAATACACTTTTTTGTGACAACATCATTCGACTAAAATTCCTAGAAATAACCCAGTGATGATCGAAAAATAGTTGTTCTTGTGGTAGATTCGAAAAGGAAAAAAGAAAAAAAATCTTTTCTCTATACTATGAAACTTTGCTCTTATAGGAAAACTCGAAATGGCTTGCATCCAAGTTGGAATATAAAGCGGAAGCGAAACCGCCATAAATCCGATACATACCGCGCGCTATACGCTACGGAAATTCGTTATCGAATACAATGGCAATTTTTTCTCTCTTTCTCTCTATCTCCTTCTCTCTCCTTCTACTCCTTTTATTTTCCCTGTTGTTTCTTTTTTTATAACCCCCGAACGACGACACCGGGGGATACACAGCGGCTTCTTCGTTCCAGGAAGCGCTACGAGCGCGACATTGTAACACGAACCTTCGTTGTCGATCTGGCCGGTTGTCGATGAATTACGAGATCGTAGATCGAGGGAAGTCGTTAAAAAAGTATCGCTACGTTTTTCTATTTTTTTTTTTTTTAACATCTGCGTAGGATTTAAAAGGAAGGAGGGTTCGTTCGTTAGAGTAAGGTTGGAGGTTACGTTCTTTAGAAAGAACGGACGAGTGTTTTACTTCGAAATTCGATCCAATAGGGACGTTACGAAACACCAGGAGAGGCTGCTGCTGCATCGTCCCTATACTTTCTGTCATGGGATATGCATATATCCCATGGGGCGATCCATAAACTTCGGATCTGCTTGCAGTCATCCATTTTCGTATGGAATACATTTGTACGTATGTAGATGTATACGCTTAGAAATATTCATATTACGAATATCTATGCATGCATATATATATATATATATATATATATATATATATATATATATATATATATATATATATATATATATAAAGACACATTTCATACTCATTTATGCATTTACCCATATGTAAATACATGTATATTCATAGACGCACTGTGAGTATAAAAGTTCTTACACACACACATGCGCGCGCGTACCTAAAAAACAACATATATGTATATGTAAACATCGCAAAGTTTTGATCCTACCTAAAGAGCACCTAAGAACTTACATACTTGCTCATTTTCCGAGATTTTCGTCACCATTCTCCTATACACATCGAAACATAATCTTCTCCGGCTGCGAAACGACCGGGTCGTTCGTGCTAGTAGTTCGGCCGAACAACACAGTTAATATCTAGAGCGCGTTGGACGCGAACGCGTTGCTTTCGTGATATATCGTGGCCATATAAGCTACGGCTTTACCAACGATACGCTCGCAAAACGGTAGACTGATTTCCATGTTTATGGAAGGTCAGCTAGGGGTTAACCCACGACACGACCGCCGAAGACCTATGTTAAACGTCTACCTTCAAAGACCGTTTTTTCTCATGTGAGTCTACAAAAATTACTTTCTTTACTTATATTAATCCAACCTATAGAGTGTTAGTAAAATATTCAGCGTTATAAAGAACATTGAAAGTAACATAAGAGAAAGAAAAGAAGAAGAAGAAGAAAGCCATTTATTTTTATCCATTACCAATATTTAACCTTATATATGTATATATATATATATATATATATATATATATATATATATATGTATATATGAATGTATACATAACTACATACATACATAAATACAAGTGGCTTTACCGTGGCACAAGCGCAATTATTATTACACTCGTTATTTCTTCACTCCATTCAAACCGTTCTACCAGCAGTCACTCGTCGAGGTTATTATCCTATTGAGCTTGTAAGAAACGGTCGGGAACGATGTCGTACGAGTATCTTACGACATCCTCCCTTTCTCTCTCTCTCTCTCTCTCTCTCTCTCTCTCTCTCTCTCTCTAATTTTACTCGGTATCTAGCAACGAGACGGGACAAGCAAGAAGGTCGGTTTACCGCTTTACCGTTGCAGCTTCCCTTCCAAGAAACGAGCTTCCATCTAAGCTCATCGAACGAAACTCCTTGTAGAGTGAACGTGAGATCAAAAACGGCTAAAGAAAAAAAAGTAACATGTAAGTTCCTTGCTCTTTTGATTACTCCCACGTTTAAGATCGCTACTATGAAATAACAACGAAGGACTTTCGTGTTTTGTAGAGCGTCTATGTACGATAGAAATGAAAAGCTTTTGTGTTGTATAATCGTCGATTCAATCGATCATCTAGTTTGTGTTAGTAAAGATGTCGGTATAAAAAAGAAAAAGAGATAAATAGAGAGGGAGAGGGAGTCAGAGAGACAGGGAGGAAAAAAATCTTTCCCTTGACTACTCTCCAGTTATTAGATCGGGGACAGATATGAAGACGGATGAGAACTGGTTTGAATATAAATGGGGAGAACGGAGGTTAATTGAGTGCCCAATGAAGAAATCGAGAAATTATTTCATGACCAACAATGTTCTTTCTCTATCCCTTTCTAACTATCCCTTTTTACTTCTTGTTATCTATCTCTGCCTCTCTCTGTCTCTCTGTCTCTGTCTCTCTATCTCTCTCTATCTCTCTCTCTCTTTCTCTCTCTCTCTCTCTCTCTTTCTCTCTCTCTCTCTCTCTCTCTCTCTCTCTCTCTCTCTCTCTTTTCTTCTTTTCCATTACGGACAAAAACGTTTCCATCCGGAAAATGTCGAGATCAGACGATAATAAGGGGAACGACTTTCGGAAAAAGGATCACTTTGGAAAGACTGTAATTATCTGGCGTAATTAGACGACAAATTCTCTGTTTTTTCTTCTTTAAGGTGTCACCTTCCCTTTTCACGTTTTTTCTCTTCTTATCATTATCTTTTCAATGTTCTTATTCCTATTTCACGGAGTGCTACCTTACACGAAAGATTGAAATACAAAACTAGAAAAGTTGATTTCGAAATTGTACTCTTGAGATAACACGTTTGGAAATATCTCCATTTCGTTTTCCTGTTTAGTATGAACATAGAAAAAGAAATAGGAGTGCCCTTTGAAATGCTACGAAGATAGAAAAGAAATAGAAGCGTCACGAGTACGACGATGATCGATTGGATGGATGTTGAATGAAAAACAACGCAAAAAAGAAAGAAAGAAAGAAAGTAGAAAAAGAAAAAATTATCAAGGAGGAATCGATATAAAGCTGTTAGTTGAAACGAATGAACGATCGATTATAAGCATCGTAACCCTATTCCTTATGGCTTATTTGATGTAATAATCGACGAATGAATAACGAAAGAGTTGCTTTTTGTGTAGACACTATCATGGATATGCATATGTATTTGTATTCATGAACACATACATACATGTGCTGCCTCATATAAAGCAGTAACACCGAACGTAGTAATAAATTGCAAAACGGCAATACTTTTATCGTCCATTTTACGAGAGGTCCGCTCTTTTGGCCGTAACTTCGTTTTCGAATCCGACGGGACTATAAAGATAAATTAAGTATGGTTCGAAGGTAAATGGACGTAGGAGAGCGTGCAACGCTCTCGGCGAGGTCATTAAAAAAATTTAATTTGAAAATAATGTACGTAAACGAATTTGAAAAAAAAAAGTTAAATAAATTTGTATATTACAGGATGGTACATTTGTATAATAAGAAAAAAAGAAAAGAAAAAAATAAGAGAAAAAGGAGCAATTTTGTAAGATTAACAAAAGGAAACTTTAATAATCTTTTATATTGTTTGTTTCTTTTATAAAAAAATACTTTTGTACACAATTCATAAGCAATGATAAAACAGCCAGGCGTTTTTATTTAAATGTCTCACTACATTTTATAATGTAGTTCCATTTCATTCGTTTCTCTTAAATAGAGCCGAGAACTTGCCGGGAAACGTTTGACTTCTTCGCGATGATGAATTTTTAAAAAGTATTCCGTCTCAACAGGTTTGCTCGCCATTCCCATCGACATCTCTCTTTCTCTCTCTCTCTCTCTCTTTTTAACACACGTACATATGTATATATATATATATATATATATATATATATATATATATATATATGTATGTATGTATGTATATATACTTTCGTTGACTCTACAAACGAGTCGTTTCCTTCAAAGGGCCGCTCGTTTTTCTTTTCGTATCGCTAACGTCTCATCGTTATTTTCCTTTTTACTTTCAGCTCCAGGTCGAGGACAGGATCAAGAACGAGGTCGATCGTAATCTGCCTTACACTGTTACTAACAATAGAAGCGAGGAGCATAGAGGGTACGAACATGACAAACGCGTCCTCATCCTCCTCCTCCTCGTCCTCGTCGTCGTCGTCATCCTCATCCTTGTCGTCGTCGTCCTCGTCGTCCTCCTCGTCGGCTGTGTCGACGTTAAAGCCGATTACAACGACGGAAGTAGTTTATCAACGATTCGCCATCGAGCCAATGGATCAAACCGCGGTGGTTGGTAGTAGAGTGACGCTTCCTTGCCGAGTTCTTGATCAAAAGGGACCGATTCAATGGACGAAGGACGATTTTGGGCTTGGTGCTGTTAGGAACCTCACTGGATACGAACGTTACGCTATGATCGGTAGCGACGAAGAGGGTGAGTCTTTTGAGAATCTTATTTATCTTGAAGAAAATTCTCTCTCTCTCTCTCTCTCTCTCTCTCTCTCCCCCTCTATCGCTCTATCACTTTCTCTATACTATTTCTATTTGCTGATCTATTCTCTTGGCTCGCTTTCACTGACAGTCGGAAAGGGAGAATGAAGAAAAATAAACTAGACGAGTTCGCAAGGGACATCGTTAACATACTTTTATCGATTCTCCAGTTTGAATAATAGTTCGTTCTATGTAGTAGTGATAGAAGCTTTCGTAGCTACGTTCCCGTTCTCTTTCTCGTGTATCTCGCTCGAATGAAATTAATTACAAGTCCGCGGTAGCAGCGTTCCGTTTGCTCGTCAAAGAACGAACAATCTCGCGCTGGAAAAAGGAAACTTTTGTCACCTCTCTTTCTCTCTTTATTTTCGTCTCCCTCTCTCTCTCTCTCTCTCTCTCTCTCTCTTTATCTATCTATCTATCTAACTATCTATCTGTCTATCTATTTATCTATCTATATATGTATATATATATATATATATATATATCTTTCTCTCTTTCCATACCTGATTGTATGAGTCGTCTATATATCTACCAACCCACGAACTCATTCCCTCATTCTTTTAACCAACGAGAATACGATTTTATTAAAACTGTTCCCACTGCTTTTCGACAAACAACCGACCGCTCGTCTTCATGACGAAATTCAATTTCCTGCGGCGTGATGTCGTCTCATTTATCTCGTTCTTACTCTTTCTCTCTCTCCCCACTTACTATCATTTTGTTCTTTCTTTTTTTCTTCTTCCACCGAAAGAATCCAATCGAAGTCATCGTGCGTGTCCTCGTCGCGGCAGAGCCGCAACAAAATATTTTATGTCGTTTGCCATCGTTGTGCTCGTTTCGTAAGCCAATCGAATCGAGGACGATTCGTTGATACGATACGATACTTCTTTTTCTCTTTTTTTTTTTATATTTCTTCCTTGTTTTCTTTTTTCTTTCTTCTTCTTCTTCTTGTATTTTTTTCTTTTTCTTTTTCCTTTAAGGCCTGATTGCAGAGCCAATTTCGTTTAAATCGATACATACGTTATACTCTCGAATGAACGTCTCCATCTCGTAGAATCGAAAAGTTATACGACATGTTATATACACATGTATCGATATAAGCATAATCGAAAAAGAAAAGGCAAGGGAGATATTTGAAATTCCTACGTCGAATAATTGTATTCGTTTCCTTTGATAAAATAAGAAAAGTATTATTAGGCGCTCGAAGATCAACTGTTTTCCATGATTTAGCAGTCTTAGAACTCGTTTCTTTTTACCTACCCTGATATTCGTACACCGTCAAAATCTCAATTAATCTTATGAACTTTTCGTTGGAAGCATACTTGCTATCGTTCTTTAGCAAAGGACGCGAATTTTCGCTCGAACGACTCTCTGAATCGATTAGGAAGTCTTCAAGTTTTCAAATTCAACTTCTCTACGACGTTGTAAAAGCGAAACGATAAGTAAGCGTGTGTCGTTATCTTCGTCCAAGCATCTCGAATTGTTCGCGTGACACGTAGATAATTAACGAACACGTAATATCCATATTATATGATATATAGGTTAACGTCATTCGAATTCAGAGACAGAAACTGAGATAACTACGTAACGAGATACTCCAGAGATTTCTACCTAGTCTAGGATTAAAAAGGATTATATGTCGAAATCGTTGAATTATGCGATCGGCCATTTTGAAATCAGAGGAACATGTAAATTTATATATGCAGATACGCATGTATATAGTTATATATGTACAACCTCATTAATTATTTTTATATCGAATATTTTAAATTCCTGAATTCTTTTTAAAACAGGCACTGTTTCAAATTCCGTTGATATGTCGTATTAAACGAATGTTAATTATTTCGAGCGAGAAAAATTACCGTCGAATAAATTTTGTCTAAATTTTCTTCGACATTGATACGCTCACGCTTATATATGTATGTATACGTAACAAGGTTTTATCGAACCTGACGTATAATTTCTTGGGATAACATACGACTCAGTGACCCATAGAATTTCTTAGAAAATAAAAAATAGTTAACAGCTATATAGAGTGAAGGATATATATTTGGATAAAGATAAATTCGATACTATTGGTTTTTCAGTGAAAATATTTATATATTAAGTTTATTTTTTTATATTTACAAAAGTTAAATTTCCGTAATTAAATTTTCTTATTTTTAATTGATAAATCGATACAGTTTTCGAGATGTGGTTGATTTAATAAATGAAAATAAAACATTCAAATAGATATTTTCGATATAATCCAAACGTTTAAACGAAGAAATGTATTGCGTGCACTCGTCAATGATTTAATTCGCGTACGATCGAACCGCATGATAGAACGAACGTTTAATGTTTCCGACTTACATTAATGCGTAACACAAGCTTCAAAATTTCGTGGCTTCCTTTGATACGCACATTCACGTGCATGTACGATTTACGTAGTTCTCGATAGAAGCGATTGCTCAAATTGTAACTCAATTGCTTTCCAATTACGCGTAATTAACTGCGCTTTCCACAGATAATTCTGTATTTGACTCTTAAATGATATGTTATTCGGCAATACGATCGGAACGACACGATAAAATTTCATTTCGGCATATAGGAAGGGCGACTTTACATGCGGAATTATGACTTTTAATAGCATCAATCACGAGCAATTTGAAATTTAATCCAATTTGGTACGGCTCGTACCGAGCAATTGTACGATTTTTTCGTTCCACGTTTTCATTAATTCGTCATTGAAAGAGTCGAAATGGTAGACAGAGTCGATTGGACTGATAAAAAATGTTGTCGAAGTTAAGGTCTTTGACTAATGGTAAGGCTTAACATCGTAAAGGTACCTTAAAGTTTGCGTTCTATCGATAGAGAGTTTTTGAAAGAGAGTAAACCCGTTTCACCACGCTAGAAACCACAACTAAGATATCGTAAGTGTTAACTAACCTCTGAACATTTACTTTATAGTATATCAAAATTTTCAAACTTTACAAATTCTACGATTATAATTAATCAAAGAAAAAAGTGATAACAACTTTTAAAGAAAATATCATCAAAGACATTTTGAAAAAAGGAAAACGTGGAACATTCGATTCGTTCTATTTACCAATAAAAGCTATCTAAAGAAGAAAAAGAAAAGAGAGATAGAGATGAGAGAGAGAGAGAAAGAGAGAGAGAGAGAAAAGAAAAGAGAGAAAGAGAGAGACGCAGAGGTGGTAGCAGTAACGCTTTGCACAGTACTGCTCGTTGTGGAATATGTGCTACAGGCGATATCGGAGTTTTCGTCGATAGCACATGACTCGTCGTTTCTATTTGTTTTTCGGCTATTCCAGCCCGTGAGGATTAGCCTCGTGAGGTGATAGACCGATTTGACGGTATCCTATATCGATATTCTCTCTCTCTCTCTCTCTCTCTCTCTCTCTCTCTCTCTCTCTTTCTGGCACGTTTGTATCGTACAAATCGTATGGTACAATCATACAGACTTGTACGGTATCAGACTGCTTTCGGAAACGATAAAGCTCAAATGTTTCGAAGCCATTTTCAATTAGTGAATAGTTATTAGTTTACTTACTAATAAATAAGATTTAGTTAGAATTTGTTAACGATTTTGATCTCATAATTATCATTTTTGTTTGATCCGCATAGTTAATATATACGTCTATGCATTTATATATAGGTATGTGTGTGTATGTACATATATAAAAATATTTGCGGACAAAATAATATGGTCGATATATCAGTTAATTTGAATAATCTTCGAAACAACGTACGCAACGTTT
>OU427001.1:1126543-1139043 GCA_911387935.1 Dolichovespula saxonica | reverse complement strand
GGTAAAGGGAGCGAAAAGTAATCTCGTTTCATGTTGCTCGCGCGTTAGTTTGATCGTATTACTGACAACGGACACGTTCGATCAATCTATTTGCTAGCGCACAAGTCATGGTTCCATGCAAATTTCTTATAAAGTGAAATACTTTTACTTGCTTTTTATTATTCTAAATAAAGAAAGTAGGTCCTTGAAAAGAAGGGATAGAGTATCAAAGAGTAATAATTATTTAAATGGTCGGTATATATGCGAGATTTACGTAAAAGCTTCACGAATGGACGACACTGATCGCGGCTCGAAGCAAGTACACAACTATGTCGACCGTGCTTTCGTGAAATTTACAGATGCGATTAATGTCATGGCTGGCTCGTCTGGTCGACCGTTCGTTTGCCTAAAACCCGTTTGTAGGCCTAACCGTTACTAATTTCGGCATAGAGTTATGGTGGCTATTACATACCTACCTCTCCTGCTCTGTCTGTCTGTCTGTCTGTCTGTCTCTCTCTCTCTCTCTCTCTCTCTCTCTCTCTCTCTCTCTCTCTCTCTCTCTCTCTCGTTTCAGAGGAAACTAACATTAATATGAGAGACCACCTTACGCTAAAGAATCATCTCCGCATTATCGACGGTTTGCTGATTTAGTATCGCGATAAAGAGCTAGCTAACGTGCACGCAGACTATTACTATTCGGATAACTGATTACGCGGATATTCACGCGGTAATACGAGAAACGGTCGTAAATCGATCGGTCGAAATGTAAGATCAAGGGAAATACCCTATCGGATCGATTGCCACGATTTTGTTTCGCTTTCAGGACACTTTTGTGTATTGTAACGATTAACAAATCACATTTTGTTCTAATCTTGTGTCGGATTGAATTGTATACGTGACTAAATCTAGATATTTTGAGAGAAAGGTAGAAAGAGAGAGGAAGAGAGAGATAGAGAGAGAAAAAAAGAGGGAGAGAAAGAGAATGAATAAAAGAAAAAGAGGAAAAAATTAATCGATTCATATAGGTTACAAGCTTTTAAAGGCACACTGATTGGATGCTGTTGAATTACGAGCTCATATATGGGTATATATTAGTAATACATACATATATATAGTAATAATATATATATATATATATATATATATATATATATATATATATATATATAAATAATATTCTGAGTAAGAACAAGTAGTAAGTTAATTGAACGGTGATGTCAGATTGAAAATTTACCTCCTTTGTGCAACAGATATCAACCGCGAAATATGATTCAAATTTGCTCCCATAGCGGGCGAGTTGGATCGGCATCTTAATACGCTGTAATTATGGATTAAAGTTACTGTTAACGAGAGCCTCGACTGACAAGTTTACTCGGCAAATAGAGACTAGTTAATTCGTGTATACTATCGAATAACCGTCGTGTACTTTGGGTGCAGTAGATAGTCTTAACGCGTTATTTAGAATAGGGTGGTACTGATTATTCGAACTAGACAATTTTTCTTCATTCCTTAAAACTTTGAAATGCGTATATTTTTGTGTTTTTAAATAAAATTATTGAAATAATTGAACATATTTATATACAATTTAAAATTTCTTCTTAAAAAAAAGAAAATGCAAATTATAAGACGAAATGTACAAAATATCTCGTCATGGTTGACACGTAACTATGATCGGCTCGTTCAAAACGAGGCTACTCACTGTATCATGGACATTTAGTTGATTTAGGGTCGCAATAAAGGTCATTCATGCGACCCACTCTTGCTTGTATACTGTACAGCCATCGTTTATCCGGTGTAGGCCGAAACGATCGAGGGTCGTTACAGTTTGCAACTAGAGCCACGTTTCCAATTAGCACGCTTACGAATCGAAAGGATATGATCCTGAGCAAATACCAACGATCATTATGCTCGAAAAATTTATCCGATAGGTTACGTTAAACAATAATAATTTTATGCCAATTAGACCGTAAGAGATAGTATGAATAGTTCTTTTTATTTCCTTTTTTTTAAATTATAAGTAGCAACAAAATTCTAATAAATGGGAAAGAAAATTTGTGTTTATGTATTTAAGGATGGTACGTACGAAAGATGATGATTAATTCTTTTCTAAAAGAAAATCACATCATCCGGAAACGTCGGACGTTTCTATTCGGCCGAAATATTCTCTCTCTCTCTCTCTCTCTCTCTCTCTCATTCTCCTTCTCTTTCACTCTTTCTAGCCATTTAATCGTTGGTGTCATTTAAAATTCCATTTAACACGATTGTGTTCGGACGCGAGGAAATTCGTTAAAATACGTTTTCCGCCTCTTAACTCTCTTTGCGGTTTCTCGCTCGATTCGCGAGGCCTTCACAAAGCTTTAGCGAACGAGTCCCTAGGAGCTTGCGCATGCGAATATAAGCATGCGACTAACGCATAATTCGGGAAGCGCGTTGTCGGATGTAACGGAAATTGCGATCCAATTAGCCGAAATAATAATGTCTATAATAGCGCGGGTTGACACGTTCGCTATGCTCTCGTGCATGGAATATTCGTTTTAATCGTGCAAATCCGTGTCGGCGTACCGACCGGCTATCCATAACGCGTTTATTCGCGGCTCAACGAACTTGACTAATCCTAACGTGATCATTTATACTATATATTGTCATTTTCTTAACATCATATTTCGTATATATTCGATTAATGAAAGGTAATGACGCACTATGTAAAAATTTGTAAATTACCAGAATGATTAAATCATAGATATTCATTGGATATAATTATTATGAAGATTCATAGAAACTTTCTAAATTATTGATAATTATAAGCTATATGAATATGTTGAAATTCTAAGTATCAAAATAATTGTATTTTCATTGTGTACATTAACTTTGAGAATCACAGAAATTTTCTAGGACGTCGATGAAACCTTAAACATAAACGTATTTTCATATGAATGCAAAATTTGGAGATAAAGAGAGAAAAGAAAAACGAAAGAGAAAAAGAAAGAAAGAAAGAATGGAAGATAGAGAAACAAAATGTAGCGACGAATCCAAGTAAACTGGAGAAAAAGAGTAAGAGAAAACTCGCTATGCAGAATCGTCTACTATCTCTCTCTCTCTCTCTCTCTCTCTCTCTCTCTCTCTCTCTCTATCTATCTATCTATCTATCTATCTATCTATCTATCTATCTATCTATCTATCTATCTATCTATCTATCTATCTCTCTGCATACTTCGTATATGTACAGAGCGAGCGTTTACAAACTTTTTCAGTTTTACGTTCTTTCAAGCATAAAATGTCTGGCCTTTTACAACGTGGAAACCTGAGTACCCGCATAAGATATATGCACCAAATTCACCTGTGTGTTCTGAAACGCACGTATTCGCACATGTACGACTCAAGCCCACCTAAACGATATTTCTTGTATCTATTTGATACCTACATAAATGTGTGCGTGTATGCATATTTTATATATATGTATATATATATATATATATATATATATATATATATATATATATATATATATATTTACGATGCACATGCATGAACTAAGTAAGACCATATACAAAGCTACAAGAGAAGATGTATTACGCTGCAAGGAAGGAGGAAGTACGTTAATTTCGTGAGCGACTATCTCGAAGGGTAAATGCATTCGTCGTCAATTTCGTTGTGTCGATAATTAAACCGAAAAGATGTCGAGTACCATCCGTTATAATTCCAAAAGGGGTTGCATAGATACGTAAACGTTCGTATAGGGAAACGTATAGGTAGGTAAATCTCCAGAGTTTAGGACCGATCCTTCTTCGAACGAATTATAATTAATCACGACCGTTTACACTAGACTACTCGTTAGATGGATCAACTAATTAAAATTAATTACAAACGTTCGTGATCGTGCGACCCGATGCTACAGAGGCAAATTTTCGTGATGCGTTGTTTGTCTCTACAGACTATCTCTATTTCTATCTCTCTTGCTGTCGACATCTTTACTCCCCAAAGGAACTTCTCTTTGCTCCTTCTCTCTCTCTCTCTCTCTCTCTCTCTCTCTCTTTCTCTCCCGCTCCTTGTTCATTCATCTGGCTTTGTTTCCTTTTCGATCATGACGATGTCTTTCTACTTGAAAACTTTCTCTAATCTTAAGTGTTGACGATTGTAACGTTTAAGTATCGTTATCATCGTACTATTTTGTACACGAGCTATTCTCTTTCAGTCTAATAGTTTCCTCGAATTGCTTTTATCAACATAGATATATAGAGGTATGTTATATATTCGTTAAAAAGATTTCATGTGGAGAGGTAGGGAAGGTAAAGAGAACAGGAGGGGGACGAGCACGTTTCGCGCGAAAGTTAATTATCGAAGCTCGCTACGGAAACGCGAACTCGAGTGCTAGAGTGTTTTGAAAGTTCGTTCGTTGTACTTGACTAGAGAAGGGCTAATAGCTGTCCCGCGTAATACCGGTTGTTACGAGTTATTCGATCGTTCAAACCCTGCATAGTTTTTGCATGAGTGTAGATAGACGTCTGTGAGTGTCAATTTTGCTCATTCCTTTTCATTGAAATTAACATACATATATGCGCTAATAAAGAAATTTAAAAAAATAATCCAATCAATAGAACAAATTATCAGCTGCTACATCATTTTTCTCTATTCAGAAGTTATAAATTTAACTCCGTTTGTTTTAATCATTTTAGCAAATTGGTCAAAAATTATATCGTTTAATTTGTCGTAAAAATAAAAGAACAAATTCCTATAAGAACATAATGCTGGTAATCGGTTCGAGAAGTTGTTTCTCTTACAAATCGCATTCAAAGCTTAGGCGAGGTACGGATTATTTAACGATCCGTTCGGATTCCCCGGATCGTGTAACGTACGATCGACGATTAAATTCTCTCGTTATAGAGAAAGCCCGTACAATAATGGATCGAATGGCATTACGAGCACACGACGCGTACGTTTTATCGAACGTGAACCAAAAGGATCGTTTCGATGCACCACGTAGTATGGCATCGTTAAGGGTGCAATTTATTGCAAGAATTATTCTTCGTCGTGAATGGTGAAGCGGAAAGCTCTGCATAACAGAAAGAGAAAGAGAGAGAAAAGTACCATAACGTTTCAGGCAATATTCTTTTACTTTCTTTTTCCTTCTTTCTTCGTTTTCCTTTTTTTATTTATTCTTTTTTATACGTTTTTCATTGATTCAACTCAGTTTACTTTCGGTTTCTCTTCGAGAGCGTAGTTTCAGCCGGTTTTCTCCCTTCGGCGTGACGAATTCGAACGATCGAACGGAACCTAGAAAAACAGTAAACCGAGCATCGAGACGAATTTATTCCAGCGTGATCCTTTGCCATCGAGACGTCGCTCAAATGCGTTCTCGCGATTCGACGAGCGAACTAGAGGAAACGAGAAAGAGAGAAAAAGTGATGGAGAGAGAGAGAGAGAGAGAGAGAGAGAGGGAGAGCTTTTACCACCCAGGGTTGTTGGCACAAGCCGTTGGCTGTTAACCTGTTCGAAACCTTCTGCGTTAGTACTAGCGGACACTTTAATTCGTCTATCACACGTATGTTATATATATACATACGTACATACGAACATAACACAATATATATGTATATATGTGTATGTATGTATGTATGTATGTATGTATGTATGTATGTATGTATGTATGTATATATATAAACACACACACACACACACATAATAGAAGCTCTCTTGCACTTGGCAGCTTACACGTACATACATGGGCTGAGATTTTCAAATAAAAATACACCTCTCTATTCGTCTCTTTTTTCTTCTTTTAATCTTTTGTGAAATTTTCATATACGCTTTTATCGATCTCTCACGATCGAACAAAGAACCTTCTATTTCTATAGTTCATAATTTTTTATTTCTTTTGTTTTTTTTTTTCCTATACATAAAATACAATCAAGAAATTATACTCACGCAATGGAATTTTAATTCCAGGTGATTTTTCATTACACATATATCCGGTTGAGCTTGAGGATGATGGCGTTTATCAGTGCCAGGCTTCGCCGACGAATGACGGTCAGCCGGCTTTACGATCGAGATTTGCTCGTTTGAGCGTGTTGGTGCCACCTGAATCACCGAAGATCCTTCAGGGGGACTTTCTTGTGACGACCGAGGATCGAGAACTGGTAATCGAGTGCGTCAGTGTTGCTGGAAAACCACCGGCTGAGGTAAGATCGAACATTGATAAATAATAGATCAATATTTGGGATAAGAAAAATTAGAAAAAATTGATGGGAAATGTATATATATATATACATATATAGAGAAAGGGAAAAAAAATAACGCGTAAGTAATAAGAGTAAACTTAAGTTAATATTAAAGGATTGAAACTATTTTAAACTTAAGGGAAAAAATAGAAAGAGATGGAAAGCGTTGAGCGAAGAGAAAATTTGACGGACAAAGCGCCAACTCGAAGGTTACGCTTGATCGATTATACATCTTGCGTCGTTGCTTGAGGAAATCGAGTGTTACAATTGTTGCTGACAGTGATGTAGGTCACGTTGAAATATGTCATTGGTGATGATGATGGCGGTGGTGCATACGATGTCTCGCTATTCCCACAATCTTAGACCATCTCCTTAGACAAGAGACGAACCAGAATGTAAAGGACACTTGCAAGGGAATGCAAACATCCGTAGTAACAATAATACTTTTGCGTTCTCACGTTAGATACGCAAAGTTGCCTTCAAGAAACCTTGTCACCTCATCTATTTCTTACTTTTTTCGTGTTAACTTAACATTTTTATAACTTGTAGCACCTGGACACGTAGATAATTCGGTGAAAAGATTAAAGAAAGGCAGATAGAGAGAGAGAGAAAGAGAGAAGAATAGGAGCTATTCGGTGAGCACAAAAACCATATAAATATAATTAAAAACGGTTGCTTACAATTTTTGGGACTAACAGTACTTGAAAACATATGTAAGTTTATGAATAGAGTACAGAAAGAAAGAGAGGGAGAGAGAGACAAGTCAGTGACCGCAAAAAAACGTATAAATATAACTAGAAACTATAAAAAATGATCATAGGTGGTGGTAATGGTTGTGTGCCTGAAGAATAATAGTAATGGTGAGGAGCGTATGTATAAAGGAAAAAGAGAGCAAAGGTCAAGAGTCAAAACGGAACGAACGAGCTCGTCCGGGACGACGTTAAGAGAACGGTAATGGATCTTTAGCCGGTACGTGTTTGCCTGTATTTCCGACATTTCGTGGTACATCGTGAGCGCGCGAGCACAAGCTTACCCTACCAGAATACTTTTAACACGATAGACCGCGAGTGACTTGGCGAAATGGCAGCTTGACCGAGTTCGGCTCCTCTTTGAACAAGCCGGAACCACCAGCGGCTGCACCACCACCACCGCCACTACCACCAGCGGCTACATCACTACCACCAGCGGCTACACCACTACCACCAGCGGCTGCACCACCACTACCACCATCACCACCATTACACCATCACTGACATCGCCAACGTTAACCACCAGCAAGAAGAGCCTGCCTACTTCTCGTGGTGTACCTACTACTGAGAAGAAAAAAAAAGTTCTGTATCTTTGAGATCACAGGGTGCAGCTTTACGAGAAGAAAAAAGAGCGCCGCTAGCCGTTAGGTAGAGGAAAGAGATGGAGAGGGAGAGAGAAACAAAAAGACAGAGAGACAGTGGGAGAAAGAGAAAGAAAGAGAGAGGGAAATAGTACTCTCCTATAGAGCCAGTTCACGATGCGTTTCTCAGTCTTCATTTGCCATACTCTATCTTTATCCATCCTATTTTCCTGACGATCTCTCTCTCTCTGTCTCTCTCTCTCTCTCTCTCTCTCTCTCTCTCTTTCTCTCTTTCTCTCTCTCTTTCTTTCTTTCATTTTCTTTCTTCTTACTATTCACACACGTATATCTAGATCATACATGTCGTCCCTGAAACCACACTTGCTTTGACTCCTAGGCCATTTAAATCCTAGTATCATTAACCCTTTAGAGTTAGAGTGTCGTGCATTCAGCCAAGCACGATACACATCGTCTTTATATTTATGTATATACATCGACAAAGATCATACAACATACGTGCAACATACCCAGTCACGTACATACATAAAAATCTTTACGAGATAAACCTATCGCATCTTCTCACCCTTTTTGTCGTTCCTTCTTATGTTTTAATCTCAGCAAATCGCAAAAAAGTATATATTCCGTCGTGTTTACTGTAACTTAACTTAAGTTACCATACCATACCATACCACACCATACCATACTATACCTTACTTTACATTACCTTACCTTACCTTACTTCACCTTACCTTACCTTACCTTACCTTACCTTACCTAACCTTACCTAACCTTACCTTACCTTACTTTACATTTCCCCAGTCCTCCGTAAAGCTCAGCAAATTGGAATTAATCGTCGTCCAGCGAGCACGAAAGATCGATCCAAACCTTTTGTTGTTTGCTTGCTTGCTTACTTGCTTACTCAAGCGAGATACCTACGTTTCATTTAACACACGTGAGTTCACGTTGACGTCTCAATTTTGCGTGTACATGCTCTTTCCTCGTGATCTCTCGACACGACTCGAATTTATTAATTATGAATGATTTCCGATCGTATGTTTCGATAAAAGAAAAAAGGGAAAAAGAGGAAGTAAGTTGAAGGTGGGATATCTATCAGTTAAGGTCACGTAACCGGCTAAATCAGAGATATTAATGAAATTTCCTTGGAGACTATTCGCATAGTTTTTAATTAAAATTATGCAAATCCTTGATTAATGATGCAAACCGTCGTCCGATTTCAGAAGCGATCGTTGAATATGTAATTGTGATGCCAAGGTAAACAGAGAAGAAAAGAGAAAGAAAAAGAGAGAGAGAGAGAGAGAGAGAAATGAGTGGAAAAGGGGTGGTTCGTAAAAGTTTTTCATATCTGTAGATTCCTTTCGGGATACGAAAGTCACGAAAATCTTTACGCTTTAAGTTAAGAACGAAAGCTTTCGTATCATCATTGACGCAGAATCTCTTTAGGATTCTTTAAATTTTACATTGGGAAAAAGATTGTTTTTAAAGATAGAACAGAAAAAAGAAAAAAAAATAGAAAAAGAAGATACAATTATTAGCGATACCGTCGATCGAGTAGAAGTGTCAATAAAACAAATTCATTTTATGTGAATAAAATTGCAATTTTCATTGCAGTAGTCACACTCGAATTGCCATTAACTCTTATCTTACGGGGGAAATGTTTCTGTATAGGAGAAGTACACTATAGCTATTACTCATTGTTTCTACGAATAATCGAACAAAAATGTGAAGGGGGAAAAATGAGAGAAATTGAGAAAGAAAGGAAGTGAGAAAGAGAAAGAGAGGGGGAGAGAGAGTTGTGCGTACAACAGAGTATACGAACGACGCGCCAATCTTTTAAAATTCATCGATCACGCGCTTTTTCAAACCGCACAGCGGAGAAATAATTGCGATATTCTTCAGCAAGCCAGAGCCATTGTTCGATTATTGAAAGCCTCGTCGTTCGACTCGAAACGCTTTGGAATCTATACAGTATATATACTCACCCTTAACTCAGTTTGTCGTAAATAGACTGTCCATCGTATAACAAAGAATGAAATTACAACTATCTCTTTTTATTTTTTCTTTCTTTCTCTCTCTCTCTCTCTCTCTCTCTCTCTCTCTCTCTCTCTCTCTCTCTTCTCTCTCTCTCCCTCTCTCTTTCTATTTTTTCTTTTTGTGCTTTGTTTTTCTTCTTTTCCACAGAATATCATCGACGAAATATAACAAGTTGGATCGTAGAACGTTTTTTTAATAGTTTCAGATTTATCGATTTTTTTCTTTTTTCTCTTTCTTCTTCTTTTTTCTTACTTTTCTTTTTTTTCCTTTTTTATGGCTACGATGAATGATTATCATGCATTTATTTAACAATTGAATCTAATTGCGTTGCTTTGGATGATGAAAAATATGGAATAAATATTGTACTAGCAATTTCAACATATATATATATATATATATATATATATATATATATATATATATATATATATAAAGAGGGGGGGTACTAAACGGATGTATCCATTCCCGGTGGAATAAAGTACCCTGTATAATATCGCTTTGTTTCCGTTTACCTGTATTTCAATGATAGTTTTGCAATGTTCGTTAAGAGATAAATGTATATCGTTCCATCCGAGTGCATTGTCTTTACGTGAAACGATAAGTATAATCAGATTATGTATTCTTTAGTTAGAAACGTGTTCGTATTAACAATAAAAATTTTTTGGAAAACATGGGTAATCCCTCTTATTTGTCTTTTAATTCATATACTCTTTTTCAATTGATAATAAGATTCGTAAAGATACATAATATTATAAGTTCGTTTGTATCTCTCGAAGATCTTTTTAAAAAAGATTTTAAGATAAATCAAACGGAATCGATAAACATGCATAAGAATGGCTTCGATTATTCGAGTAATCCTTGAACACTGATTAATCAGCTATACGTTGAAAAGACAGTAGGTAAAATGCGAGTGGTTTATTGTTCTATATTGCATTTAATTTAAAGTATCGATTGTATAATTCATGAGTTTTTCGGTTGGATGAATAAAACAGGAGGATTTTCAGAGAACAGTTTTCGGCCATCTTTCTCTCTCTCTCTCTCTCTCTCTCTCTCTCTATTGTCTCTCTTGATAAAAGTTCTTGCATAATCTGAAAATTAATATTAATTAACATCCGATACTCTGATACGTATATCTTAAAACTTTATATGTATAAGTTTATGTTCATCTCAAATTTTCATAAAACAATAACGATCAAAGAGGTCAAAGCGACACCTGGTTAACAAATTAATGACAGAAATATAATTCCTTGCCATTTAAAACAGGCCCTCTTCTTTTAGCGGAATGAATTGTGTTTGGAGTAAAATTGCGAGTACGAGTTTCGCTAATTAAATTTGTTCGACTTTGTGTCATGCTTCTGCATCCAGCGATATGGTAATTTCTGGGATTAAATCGATCTATCCACCGGCAGATAATATTAAACTACAAATCTAAACGAAAGTCGAGTAGGTAAAGACGATAGAACGGAAAGATTTTAACGAGCCTTAATATTTCAAAAATAGAGTAAATGAAAAAATATCGGTGGAAGTTTGATTTCCCAAATATATAATTCTGATGTGCTCTTCGATCAGTTGAGATTTTATATGCGTGAATTTTTGGATATATTCATACACTTATATGTATGGTATATATCTATGGTATATATACATAAGTTCATACGTGAGGTCATTGAACTGTCCTAAAACAATTCGAGGATTAAATAGGAATCGATCGATTGGGAGAATAACAAAAGCCAAATAGCAGGGCGCATAATAGGGAGTAGCTTGCATATCGGCTTACGTCGGAGCATAATCGCTGCTCTATCGTTTGTATGCGTGTGTCATGCGCGCCCGCGCCGCGTGTGTTAAGTATGTATGTATGGATGATGTCTCTCTCTCTCTCTCTGTTTGTGTGTGTGTGTGTGTGTGTGTAGACACACGTCGACACAGAGAAAGGAGATGTCATCTCCCTCGTTAGCTTCATTATCCTTATTATCCACGTGCGAGCTATACAATTCCTTTCGTCGTAGCACCGTTACTTCGTTCATGTCATAATTTGCATTTTCTCTGTTTCTTCTCTCTCTATCTCTCTCTTTCTTTGTATCTATCTATCTATCTATCTATCTATCTATCCATCTATCCATCTATCCATCTACATCTATTTCTCTGACATACAATCCTTCCATTTTAATATCAGTAATTCCACACCAATTTTGTATGATATAGCACGAAGAAATAAGGGTTCTCATATAATATAACTTATCTTTCTTAATCTCTTTCTATATCTCCCGATTTTTACTATATTAGAAAGATATTCGATAGTATATGCATACTTTCCTTACTCCAAGTTTAGTTCTTTCTTCACAACTAACGCATTTTTACGATATTCCGGGAAATCTCGGATAACGTACGCAAGAGAACGCTTGCACCCGACACGACACTCGGCAAACTCGTTCGAGAATTTTCAAAGGAAGTCATAACAGCCGAGTGAGAGCAAGTGAACGAGTACGGGAGATCCATGTACGCGTAAACTGGAAGGATCCTTCCCGATACTTCTTCGAAAATCCTTATTTCTCCTGTAGGGTGCACTTTAGCGGAACGTACGAACGAAGTCGCTTGATAAATTTACACGAAAGTTTCCCAGACGAAATAAGATATAAAAATAAATATACGTATATGCATATAGTAAATATATATATATATATATATATATATATATATTTATTTATTTATATAAAAGAAATAGATAGATAGAGAGATAGATAGAGAGGGAGAGAGAGAGAGAGTACGAAAATCTTGATATACGAGTAATGCAATAGTAAGATCTCGATTCGATTTAGGTGTGGCACGTTTGAAAACCGTTAATGCTTGTACCAAGTTTCCACTTGTAGCCTAATGAAACGAGAATGGTAATTATAACGGTAAGACGATGCTAGCAACGCCAGTTT
>OU427001.1:1042529-1126043 GCA_911387935.1 Dolichovespula saxonica | reverse complement strand
TGGTCCCTCCCTTTCTCCCTCTCACCCTCTCCCTCTCTCTCTCTCTCTCTCTCTCTCTATTTTTTTTCTTGCTTTACCTCTCTGTGTTGGTGCAGCTTCTCTAATTAATGCCGATAAAGACGATAAGGTCGGTTGATGCAGCAGTGCGGAAAGCTTAGATGGGGCATGTTTGCCGTCGAGAAGCTGTAAAAAAACAGCATCCACGAAAAAAGAAAGAGAGAGGGAGAGAGAGAGAGAGAGAGAGAGAGATGGTTATAGGAATAAAAAGTTTCAAGGTTTTAAATGTGGGTACATGAAAAAACCAATAAAAACATCGAGAGAGAGAGAGAGAGAGAGAGAGAGAGAGAGAGAGAGACAAAGAAAGAGAGAGAAAGAGATTTCATTTATCTAAAATATTATGATAAAGTTAATATATTTTAAGTATTCATCGTTATAGTTTGAATATAGTTACTATAAAAGAAAATAAACCGTCCGAATTTTGTCAGATCATGCAAAAAAGATAACTATTATTTTCTGATTGATTATTGTATAAAATCGCATCCTGTATTCTTGTAGGTTTTTAAGTTGATGGAAAACTTACTTCGGTCTAAGCTTTTCGATCGATTGATAGTGGGACGGTATATAGAACGATGTTGTGTCGTAAAAATAGCTGGAATTTACATGCACCATAGTAACGAATAAATTTTCACGAAGAAACTTACTGCACTTGGACGTTTCCTTTTACTCCGTTTTGAAAAATAACTGAATGATAAATCGTAAGTAATGTTTTGCGCTGTTTTAAATTTCGAAATTGAATAAAACAGTAAAATACCTAATAGAAATTATATTTCCCAGTGATTTTTATCTTTTTATTCTTTTCATAAACATCGTCGAAAAGTGGAAAGGAAAGCGAACAAAAAAAAATACGTAAAAAAGAAGAAAATAAGGAGAATTAGTCGGAAAATCAGCATAGCTTTTCCAACTTAGGAACTCGCGAAAGGTCGGTAAAAGCTCGTCGTCGTTGTCGTCGTCGTCAGTTAATTAGATTCGTACTCATGGCGTAACAATGACGACATTAAATGCCGCTAAACCACAAACTCGCGAAACTACACCATCGGTACCGAACCGTTGAGTTTCTTGCGTAGAATCCTTAATTAGAGTGGTGACGATCTATTTCCGTAACCTTTTCGGCAGTGTAATCTAACCGGGAGAAAAGGAAGCTTGCGACGTAAGTGGAAGCTCGTTCATTAAAGCTACGACTTAGAAGAAAAAGCCGTTCGATAATCAGTTTTCGTTAGTAGCAAACATCTACCCCTCCGCTTTTCGTTCTTTCTGTTTTTTCCCTTGCGCTTAAGTCCCAAGGTTTCTCGAGATTTATCTTGGGATAGTAATCAGAGTTACCAGTACGTTTAATGCCCTTCTTCTTCTTCTTTTTCTTCTTCTTATTTTCTTATTCTTATTCTTTTTCTTCTTCTTATTTTCTTATTCTTATTCTTTTTCTTCTTTTTCCTCCTTCGTATCGGCGAACCTGTATGGATGGCATAGCTCTTGGACTAGTCCAAAATAAAAAATCTCTAGCTATCATCGAGGAAACGTTTCTAATTATGAGTGATACGATTGAAAATCGAAACTCATCGAGGCTACATACAGAATTAAGAATAACAACTGGATCTGCAGCTTAAAGTATAAACAACTGTGTTTTGTTTCGTAACGGAAATTAATAAGGAAAAAATTTGCTTAATTTTAACTCCAATTTGATAATCATCAATACACATATATACATATATACTGAATAAATAAAAATTCTCTTTTTAGAGACATCAATTACGTTGAAAAATATAAAGACTGAATATTAAATCTGCTGACCTAAATATACAGAATGCATTCACGTCAAACGAACGCTTTTGTCTCTTCTAACTAACGAAATGATTGCAGGGTGACGTATCTCGACAGATTTTTCTCTCGTCTTTCTGTTAATAACTTTCTCTGTATATAAAAGAAAAAAGAAATAGAAAAGAGAAAAAAATGAGATAGAGGAAACGTAACGTAACGGTATCGATATCGTCGCAAAAGAATACAAGTAGCACCGTAAGTGACTTATATAACAGTATGCGAATTTCTGCCCGTTGTCGCCTGCACTTACGGTTTATGCGAAGCTCGTATCGATAACAGACTCTCAAGGAACTCTCGCTCGAGACTTGTAATTAGACTCGATAAGACGGATTTCCGTGGAATAGTTATACAATACATACGCATGTTTGTATACAAGATAAAAGCTGAAAAGAGAGCGATTTTCTCTCTCTCTCTCTCTCTCTCTCTCTCTCTCTCTTTCTTTCTCCCTCTCTCTTTTACTTCTTGTAAAAACTAAAACAGATTGCAACATTATCAAAAGAATTATCAAAGTAAAATAGGTATAGTATTATACGCGAACTTCCATCAATATTCTTGATCAAGGAAGGAAGAAAGAGTCCGAAGTCTCTCTTTCTCTTTTTACCTCATACTTTTTTCTCATCTCTTTCTATCTCTCTCTTGGAAAAGAATACTTTAAAGTTGTGCTATCTTATCGGTCTAGAATCATAACGAGAAGAGAAGATTTTCAATCGTTAACAGCCCTCCCTACTCCGTTAAGGCGGCTACCGAAGGTGAATTAATTTTAAACAAGATTCGAAAGTTTGGAGAGAAAGCTTCTCGATGAAACTCGAGGCCTCCAAGCTCTTCCAAAGGCTGTCAAGAAGAAGAGGTGCTTAGAAAACGCTCCAGGCCGGATAAACGTTAGCGGTACTAACGGTGCAGACCGATCGATCGATACCACCTTCTGTATTCTCCTCTCCGTCATTCCAAGTCCTCTTCTCCTCGTTGCAACATTTTCTTCACGAGATCGCAAATACGTTTCGATAATGTTATACGCCTGTTACAGCTTTTGAAGTCCGTCTTTTACATTATAAGCGGGTAGAAGAGAGAGAGAGAGAGAGAGAGAGAGAGAAAGAGAGAGAGAGAGAGAGAGAGAGAGAGAGAGAGAGAGAGATAAGGTGATTGGTTCTGTAATCGACACTAACCCCTTATCGATCCGATATTTATCTTTAGAAAATCTTTGATGCAGATCACGTGGATCGACGGGCGAGGTAACGTGCAACATAGAGGTATAGAAACCACCAAGGAACTTTTCGATGGTGGCCCTTTGTACACGGTGAAGTCGGTTCTGAAAGTGATGCCACGTAAGGAGCACGACAATACCACCTTCACGTGCCAAAGTCAAAACGCGGCTGATCGGACTCCGCAAAGTGCCAAGTTACGTGTCGAGGTAAGTCGAAAATTTCTATAATAAAAATTTAGTTGTTATAAAGAGATTTTTATTTTACTCCGAGAGAACCGGTGGTAAGGTTAAAATCCAAACGGGAAAGGGAAAAGCACTGCTCGGCTTTTCGTACACTTGCTTCAGGGCAAAGTTAACACGACCTTCTTGTTGAATGCAAGCCGGCCAGCATTAACGAGGCGAAGAATAATTAACGTCGTTTCTTGAGAAGTGGTCCGCGTTATAATCGTCTACTGCCGGCGGCGTAACTTTTTACCTTTTGACTACATATTTCGTTCCTTCTTTTACATTTCCTTCGTTACCATTTCATGTCTTCTTTTCTTTCTCTCTCTTTCTCTTTCCTCCTCTCTTTCTTTTTCTTTCCCTTTTCTTGGACAATAGATTAATTACGAATACGAACTTTACAAACCTTCCTTTGATAATATTGTTTAATTATAATAATATTATTTACTTAATAATAATATAATAATAGTAATAATAATATAAGAGTAAACAATATTATAATAATATTGTTTACTCAAGATATTACATTATGTTTATATGATTATCACTTTACAATTGATTATCTTATGATATTAATTATCAAATTCGATTAAAAATTACTGAAAAATATTTCATTAATTTGGTCTCTCGACAAGAAAAATAAGTTTAATCATGATGTCATAAGAATATCGAAAGACGTATGTGTATTATTGAGAAAAATCTTGCTCGTAATTGTATACAAATACAAAATATTGTTATAAGCAGGAAAAATACACACAAAGAGAGAGAGAGAGAGAGAGAGAGAGAGAGAGAAAAGGGTCGAAAGAATGAGTACTATCACAAACCCCAAGGAAATACTCTTTTCTCGGAAGAGCGAAATTACTTTCTTCCGTGTGTCGTCGTCAAAATTTATGTACGATAAAATCGTAAGAGAGAACTTTTGAAAATTTTCTACGTTGTCTAGAAGGTCTTGTTCCGTGTAAAAATAAAGGCTTTCTTTCTTTCTTACTTTCTTTCTTCCTTTCATTCTTTCTTTCATTCTTTCTTTCTTTTTCTCTCGCGAAACAAATCTTTTGTAAAGTTTCTGATCCTAGAGATAGTACCACAATTCGTATCACTTTTCCATAGGTAGATATATGTAAGTATGATACTCGCCGGTTAAAAGTTTTCTCGAATATTCGCATCGAAAGGCGATACCTGTGAAACAAGATCGTTCGAGTCTGACCTATTGTTTACGATATACTATAAACCGAATATGTTACATTCGTCTTTAACGTTAAGTGAGACTCATCCATATACTCAAAATTCAACTTATATATCTATCTCTCTCTCTCTCTCTCTCTTTCTCTCTCTCTCTCTCTCTCTCTCTATATATATATATATATATATATATATATATATATATATATATATATATATATATATATATATATTATTAAATCGATCGTTTGACTCAATAAAAAGAAAATTAACTCTTTTCACGAAATAAAAATAAATATTTTATTCGCAACAGTTATACGAAACGATAAAATAAAATCACCAAATTTCGATTGCCTCCGATTTGCATTGAGAGATAAAAGAACATTCAAAATGTTCAATCTCTCTCTCTCTCTTTCTCTCTCTCTCTCTCTCTCTCTCTCTTTCTCTCTCTCTCTCTCTCTCTCTCTTTCTTCCCCTTTCTTTCTTTTTCTTTTCTCTCTCTATAGGAAGAGAACTCGATTTCGAGTAAAACGAGTAGAAAGTCACGAGTCCCATCTCACGAAATCCCTTAATAAAATTCTTTTCACAAGTTCTACGTTGAATTGAACTCGGTGTCACAACTCAAGCACAACAAACTAAATCTGATTAAAATAAATATATTAAAAAAAAATGAAGTAGGAATTAAATATCATATATATATATATATATATATATATATATATATATATATATATATATATATATATAGACGCTACAAAATTACATACGTAATTTAAAGTAACAAAAATTTCTTATCGTTTAGTGAAAAATTAGGGAGTAATAAAAAAAAATACAAAAAAGAAAGAATAATAACAATAATAATATTAAAATAAATAAAATTATTTCAGGTACGTTACGCACCAAAAGTGTCATTAAAAATCCGTGGCTCTGGAGTATCGGATAAGAAACGTATTGTCGAGGGAACAGAGTTGAGGTTCAAATGTCGCGCCGAGGGCAATCCTCCGGATATGGAGTACAGGTGAGTGTTTGAGTCACAATGAGGTTGTACTACTCAGGCGTTTCTGGGCTCATGTGGGGAGCAACAACGTTGCTCTTATAGCAGGTCACGCCACAAGTCTGACAAAGACCGAGGCCAGAGAGCGCAAGAGAGAGCGGATGATCGATATCCGTCTGCAAAGAGGACAATGTCAAATTCAGGACGAGGTCTGCGCGCGCAGATCGTGCGCGCGCTATCGCGTGCGTCCGCAGAACGATAGCCCGCGGCCTTCTTTCTCTCTCTCTCTCTCTCTCTCTCTCTCTCTCTCTCTCTTTCTCTTTCTCTCTTTCTCTCAAACTCTTATTTCTTTTTCCCTTAAACTTATATGTTTTTCTTAAGCATAAATGACGTAGAAACGATTAAGAATTTTGAAAAAAAGAAATAAAAAAGATAAATGCAAATGTTTTTTAATAACATTGTATTACACAAAAAATTTATTAAAGATATTAATTACGTAGTAATATTAATTGCAATTAATTATAAAGAAACAATATTAAATGTTAAATATTGGGACAGAATTGTGTTGCGCATTAGTTTAAAATGCGGAACATTCAGTACGCATGTCAAGGCTTGTTTGACCTATATAATCGTTCAAGTTTTTAGGACACGTTCACGAAGAAACTCCCTTATACAATCGTACAGTCTTTAACTCCGCACACCTCTTGCGTCCTGATTTCATTGCCTCTGGCGACGCGTCAGCCCTCCCCTTTTCCGGATCTGGAAATTGTGATCGATTGTAGTACCTCAACAAGACGTTTTCTAAAGGTTTCATAGCGTATCTTATTTATACCTTTTTTTAAAAATCACATTTTTCTAACGAAAGGGATACTAATGTTTATATTACAGTAGCAATATTTGTCTTCTTTTGTCCTCTGAGGAAAAAGACAAATGAATACCTTACATGGGCGTTACTATTACACTATTAAAGGATTACAACACCGCTTAGAAATTTCTTGTAACAAAAACGTATTGTATCTACTTCGTTTGAGGTAGATCAGTTCGGTCATGAATGAAAGCCGATATAAGCGATCGGATTATCGTCCCTTTTAACAAACCCTCCTGACAACTCTAAACGAAAACAAACGATCGTTTTAAGGAGTATGATTCATTAAATTAATCCGCGAATGCATTATCTTCTTTACTAATATATCCTACGTTTTGCTGATAACATCTTCTCTAACTGCTCCTTTATCTATCGTCGGTATCGTCGAATTCGTGAAAAGGTAATACCTTTTTCTGTCCACGAGATAATTCAATTCGTTCGTTCATGAATCTGTAACTATCGCATGCGTCTTTTCGTAATGTCGAATCACTTTAAGAAGGAAAAATTTCTCTCGTTCGAAAATACGATGCTACGATTGATTCGTTTCGTTTTCGAGGGTTTTCTAATCCCTACGATTGTCAACGTCGTTGTTTATCGATCGCTCTTTTGGCTTTTAAGCCGTTCGCGGTACGATTTCGATAAAATCGATGGCATTGTGGTTCTTGAGTGTGCTGGTACACATCGAAACGTGGAATAGACACGTACCGACTAAGTCGTCGAGTACGACTCCAACTTCTGTCCTTTACCGGAGTAACGGAGTACGATTCGAGAATGAGAGAGACAAATAGATTGAAGAAAAGAGAGAATGAATGAATAAAAGAGAAAGAAATAGAAGAGACTCGACTATGTCCAAGCCATTCCGTTTATTACCATTTGAAACGATGAGACGATTTTCTTAGCGATCGTGTAAGGAGAACAAACGTCTTCCACTCGAAAATCTCGTTTTGTTCTTTACTCGTTCGTGCATTTTTCTTCTTCTTCTTCTTCTTTATTTTTTTAGTCTTCCTCATACTATTCGCAACGTTTTAAGATGATAGCAAGGAAAGAAAGGAAATAAATAAAAGAAACAATTGTCCTGTTCACACGATAAAAAAGATTTATTCAAGAGTAAAAGAAATTTCTTATTAGATTTAAAAAAATAAAAAAAATAAGAAGTAAAAGACGAAGATACTTATCGTTATCGCTCACTCTTTATTTTCTTTCGTCTCTTCAGGTGGTTTATCAACGAGAAAAAGGTCATTGGAGACTATACAACGGAAATGATCATTCACAACGCGACGCGGGATCTTCACGATGCGATCGTAAAGTGTGAGGTTCATAACGATGTTGGCAAAAGCGAAGAAACTGAAACGCTAGATATAACATGTGAGTATAATACGAATAAGTCTACTCGCGTGTGAGTGTAATATACATAGATCATTTATATATGTATATATATGAGTGCGCGCGCGCACGTGTGTGTATAAACATAACCAGGACATACATATACACATGCAAATGCATCTTTTTACGTTTACGAGCGGAAACTTTAAATTCGACTCCGGAGACGAAATCATTTTTACCGTCGTGCCCGCTCGACGTACTTTAGAAATTACCTTAAGTAGTAAAAACGCCGGCCTGTGCAGTAGCGACAGTTAAAATGAAAAAGAGAAAGAAAGAGGAAAAGGAAAAAAAGAAAGAAGAGAGTCGTAAAGTTCGCACAATTTAAATGAAGAATTTATGAAAATTTACGCCGTAGTTTGTATACGCCCAATTTAAAAATAGTACCGTAAAATGGTTCGTATGTCAAGCGGGTAATTAATAGAGTATTAATTTTTTTCTTGATCGGGGAAATTCGAATTTTTTGTTCTTATAGACGGACCACAATTTCGACATCCGCCAGTCTCCGTAGAAACACACTATGGTGCAACGGATATCTTGCAGTGCGACGTCGATGGAAATCCCACACCCGAGATTCTATGGTTCCATGAGGATTCGGAACACGTGGTAGCCACAAGCCCAAATATAAGCGTTTTCGTCAGTCCTGAGACAGCAGGACGTTATTTTTGCAAGGCTCACGTACCAGGTTTTCCTTTACTGACGGGTTCCGCCAACATTTACATTCGTGGACCACCTAGTATAGTGTCACAAAGGATTCAGTACGTGCCGGATGAGGGAGTGGTCAAGGTAATTTTTATCCCTCAAAATTTTAGGATATTCCCTTCATGTCTTTCTCCTTTGAGAGACCGTAAAATTTAATCAAAAAAATAATAACGATCTAATCGCATTCTTTTTGTCAAATACAATTAATTTCTTCGAATTTTAATTGAAATAATGTATTTATTTTATTATTGAAACAAATTGTAAATTATAGGATATAGTTAAAATAATTTTATTTTTGTTCGAAGAATTATTAACGCTAATATAACTTACATAACGAATCGCACGAATTTTTATATCCCTGACGCACTAACTAAATCGTTCGTCATCAATAAAATAGAATCCAGGTCAATATTCTGTAATGATAGATTTCTCAATGCTGCTCCCTTTTTTTCTTCTTACATCAATGTAAAAAGTATGACGGATATCTCATAAATTTCTTTTAAGCGTTAGCCTTTCTAAACCCAATACCAATTCCTACCACTAACCTCCACCTTGTCTCCCCAAACCCGTCCAACCCTGTCTCTTCTTTTTTGCTTTTTTTTATCGTTTCTTCTCGTCGATTTCACAGGTAAAGTGCACTGCGATATCAGTGCCAAAAGCGGAATCCGTAGTATGGAGCTTCGCTGGTCGTGAGCTCAATTTCTCATTGAACAATACGCCGTTCTACGTTCAGGAAGAATATACGGCGGAGAGAGTCGTCAGCACTGTCACATTGGTCGAACCAGTATCCACCTATTTCGGGGATTACAACTGTACAGTGACGAACAGTTACGGCACGGATTCTGTCATAATCAACCTGACAGCACACAGTAAGTTCATTTTATACTCGACCTTTTTCCACTCGCTAGTAACGTGACTCGTCGTATCCTATCTCACTCCGACATCGAAAATTTTATAAATCGTTGTAATAGAACGTTGTTCTCTCTGGTCTTTTCTGAAAGCGTATTGGTAGGAGCGATTATTACCTTTTACAAGTACGGTTATATTAAAAACGCGATATCAACGATTCTCCAGGTTAGAAGAAAACTTTTGAACATTTCGGGGTTAAAGTTTGAACATTTCCGTGTTCTCATTTATTCTTCGGTTCATGTAACAATCAAGGGAAAAAAAGAACAAAATATATAAACAAAAAAAAGAGGAGTAGAAACATAGAATATCATACGTTTGCGAGTTGACACGCAAGATTTTAACTAGGCGTGACGCTTAGCGTTGATTCCAGTCGATTTGCAACTGATTCTCATCATCGTTGGACTGGTTGTCTGCGTGATCCTGATTGGGATTATTATTCTACTCATTTTACAATGTCGCGATCGTATTAAACAGCCACGACCGAGGACGGCACAAACGCAGGAAACTGATATGCGTGAGTATTATTATTATTACATTACATTGCATCTTCTTCGCTGACTCCCTATATGAATGTTTATATGCGCGTGTGTGTATATATATTCGTTATAATGCAGAAGAAACGGACTCGAACGCGGATCGATATCGCGAAAGCGATAGAAGCAGCAATCTCTCAGATGTCAAAGCAGACATACGAGCTGGTTCGAGCGTTAGTAATGCGGAAAGCGTAACAGCACTCGACAGCGAGGGTGAAGGAAGCACTCGAGGAGTTAACGCGTTGGCACTTGCTGGGCCCGTTCCGAATCCTCTTGGCTTTCGTTATAGCGCAGACTACACGGAGCCATCTTTTCCACCAAAAAATAATGTAAGTTATCAAAATATTTCTCAGAAATAAATTTTCAATTACATTGTCTTTCCAATTATTCATAGAACCAATACAATCCAAAATCAGTCTTAATTATATTCATTCATGTTCGAACAAGCAGAAACATTATCGATAGGGCCCTTTCGTATGCAAATCGAGCTCAGTCTAATTATTCGAACGCATTGACTTACGCGTCATAGGACGGGAGCAACAATAACGGATATGTGCCATACGTGGATTACACGCGGGACTACATGCCACCGACAACGCAAGGAATGGGAGCGTCACGGGAATCCTTGAGCAGAATACCGTCCGGCGGAATCCTCGCATCGAAGAAAATTGGGCTGAGTTCGGCGAACTTGGGAACATCCACTCCACAAACAACGCCAGTCATTGATCCACGTTTTTCTGCGACTTATGGCAACCCTTATCTCAGGTAAAACTAGGGGACCATTTTTAAATCAACAAAAACGATCCACGATATATCGGTTTTAAGTAAATTCTCTTAAATTATTATTACTTTTTTTAATTAATCCTAAGAAAGTTTGTCAATTGGGATTCGATTAAAAACAAAGAAAATAAATAAATAAATAAATAAATAAATATATATATATATATATATATATATATATATATATATATACATACATAAACATGTGTGTGTATCTGTGTACATCAAACTTTTCTCGTCTTAATACGCTGAAGCACTTAAGCCGATAATGGAAGCGAACGTCTCCATAGTTAGAACAGGAAACCGATTAAGACAACGCGCTTGATAACGCTCGCGTAAAACTCTTGGCCAATATCAATTATGCAATATGCTCGTTCCTTAATGGACGCCGTGGTAAAGTTTATCCCGGTCATCGTATGCTCGTCGTCGTAGCTTTCTCACACCTAACCCAACAATATAATCTCATTATTTTGGGTAGAGTCGATAACTAATCGTAAGGATTATTACTCGTAACAGGATGTCAGCAGCTGAACAGCTGAGGCACGCGCCACACACGGCAGTGCCCGGAGTCACGCCAGCTCCGCCACCGTATACTCAAGCGATGAGGATGAATAGCTTAAACACCTTGAATGGTGCTGGACCACAGGTGAGATCTCTTTAGAATTTTCTTCCATCCTCTCAACTTGTTAAATATATATGAACGTAGAAAAGATATTCGGCTTTGCTTTTCAAACCTATTTTATTATATTCTTCCTTTGCCTATTTTGTTCGTTATTATTTATTTAATGGATACTATAAATTTATTTAATAATAATCATTCGTGTGTCTTCATATGATTATTGAACAACATGTGTATACATTAAATATATACATGAGTTGAAATGTTCAATGTTGTTATTAAATGTAATAACACGTAGTCAAAAGTTAGTTAGCGACAAAAGAATTATTAACAAAGTACATATAATCTAATTTGAAAAAACTTACGACACGTGTAATTCAGCACGTATACTCCTTGGAAATTTAATGCAATTAGAGAGAGAGCAAGAGAGAGAGAGAGAGAGAGTGTCACTTATAAACAACCAGTGACACAATCGTGAGTAACTTCTTTTTTGGGCTCGGTAAGAAAAAAGTCGAGACAGGTGAACGCGAGCCGCATAAAATAGATGATGGAGATGGTTTTCGTCCTCTCGCGCGAATAATTCAATTCGATGGAAAGACAGATACTTACGTGCGTGCGTGTACTTCCCCTTCCATTTATCTTTCCTCTTTTTTTTTAAATTTTAAAGAAATACGAGAGAAAGAAATGCGTTATATTACTCGACAGAACAATGCTTCTATATTTTATATCTATGATGTACCTAGAGTTATACAAAGTGTATATATATATATATATATATATATATATATATATATATATATATGTATATATATACACACACACACACACACACACACACACACACACACACACACACACACACACACACACACACACACACATATCCAATTTACATGAATTATATATTTATTACAATTTTATTTATCATTTTATTTTCTTCTCATTAAAAAACTTAATAAGAATTTTAAATGAAATTTATATAAATTGAATGTAAATTGAAATAATATATAAGTAAGTATCTAGATACATATATAAAATGGTAGTGTGTGAGTAGTCGCTATAACATCGAAATTTTTCTTTTTACAGGCGCCATTGTCGGCGCATTATATAACTGGAGGGCCAAACGGTGGAGTGGCTACCGTGAAGCGTACTTCGGCAGTAGGAACTTTAGCGACGCACGTATGAGGCCAGGGGGTCTATCCGAACTAGAACCATCGACGACGCACGGGAGGCGCCATCTTCGAAGCTCCTAGTCGTATTCGAAAGGACAACGCGTATCGAATGGAAGAAGAATATCAAGAGCATTGCTGTTTTCGTCAACTTTCATCGTTGGAACATCGTCGACGTGAGTTCGCCGGAAAAAAGATAGGATCATCCTTGAAAAATGAGATAAGACGAGAACGAATGAAGGTGTTGGAGAATGGCGAGATGTTGGGCTACATCGATTTCGTTTTAAAGCAGTTGAGAAAAGCCAGCAGAGATCATCGGTTACTTGTTGAGCAACGTCATCTTCGTGACTCTCCAACGTTCGAACGTCATCGTTTCTTCGAAGCTTCAACTTCCTCGTCAGTTTATACGAGAAATTGGATAAAGAATAGAACAAGAAGGGAGGAAATGCAGGAAGAACTGTTGGAGTATCATCCACGAGCAGCAATGAGGTTGTTGACGAAAAGAAAGACGTACGTCGATCGAGAAAAAGAGAAAAGGGGGGGGACCTTCGGATACGGTAAAAGTAAAAGAGCTTTCGAGAGGATCGTCGAATCGAGCAGCTGTCGAGATCCGAATTACGTTCTCGATCAAGAAGGATTCGAGAAGAAACCCTTCGATCGGCAACTCTTCGACTGGACGGGTAGATCCTCGACCGGTACCTCGACTGTCGTTTGATCGTCAGACCAACGAAGATTTCGACCTATAATCCCATCTGCCTTTTTTCTTCGTTCTTCGTTGTCGTTCGAAGAAATCGTTGACGAAAGAGAAAGGAAAAGAGAGAAAAAGAGAGAGAGAGAGAGAGAGAGAGAGAGAAACAGAGACAAGCATACATGAGAGGCGATACGAAGATTTCACCTACGTTGAAAATTGATGCTTCTCAATCGGCCATTGAAGGTAAAATTCTCGATTCGAATTTCTCAAAAGAATTTCGAGCGACGTTCGTTTCTCTCAACGATTTTTATCAAGAGAACGTTTCTCAAAGTTAAACGATCTAATACCTTCTCTCTTATTACTCTTTTCAAATACGACGAATAAGAAAAAGAAGAGGATCAAAAAGGAAGAAGAAAAAAGAAGGAAGAAGGGAGATAATGCTCGAAATACGCGCACGTTAGGACAAGCTTAAGGACGATGGTTACGTTCGGATTTATATATCGGAGAATAGACTATTCTTCGATGTGGAAAACAGACCACTCGGTATCGACAATCCACTACTGACATATTTTAGATTTCGATAAGCATTTAAACGATTCGTTCGAACTGACGAAATACTCGTCAAGATGACGTGGAGATGATAACGTCGAGATAACGATCGAGGAACGAGAAAACGTCGATTTCGTGTGCTCTTTCTCTCTTGAGCACTCCTAGGTTTAATTAACGGAAAGAGAGCATTGTACTGCGATTCGTGAAAAAGAGAACAAAAAGAAACTAAAACAAAAAGATAGTAAAGAGAAAAATAATGTGATTCCGTATCTTCGCCGTTTGGTGCGTTTACGCTTTGCCAGATATATACATATACATTTAAATACATATATATATTTTTTTCTTTTTGTTTCGCTTTGTTTTGTTATTTTCTAAATCGAGCATTCTTTCGAATCGAAGCCGATTAAATTTTCGTTTAATGTTCGCGCGCGGATCACAAGCACCGACAAAAAAGAAAGAAAAAAAATTCCAACGGAACGCGCTTTATCTCCGTTTTCGATTTAAATAGTCGACGGACTAATGGAATTTTGAATCCCCTATAGCGAGGGAAAGGATTAATATCAGTCGGACTATTTCTGGTTTTGTTCTCTTTATGATTTTTTGTCTTTTTCCTTTTTTTTCTGTTTACTTTTTTTCCTCTTCTTTCTTTTTCAATGTTATCCATAGAGAGAGAAAACAGATAGCAAACGAATAAACGGAAAGTGTTATATATAGAATCGGTTCTCGCATGGGATTTTAATATTGCAATAAAAACCCCTTCTCCTCTTCCTTTTCTCACTTTCCTCCTCCCATCAACAACCCCCGAAAACCGGAAACGAAGGTCGAAAATAAATATCGGCACCTCTTTCCGCAACCCCCGAAGTAGTCAAAATACGGGTCGCGTTTGTAAAATTAGATAGCACAAACTGGTTAGATGTATTATTACGATATTATACATATATCCATACATATGCATCCTTTGTCAATACGAATCCTAGGGCCTATATAGGTTTCTTTGATGGCGCTAAAAAAAAGGGCAAAACTCTATTTGAAATAAGCACGTTCATAATCGACGAACGGCTTCCTGTAAATATATTCCTCGAGTAAGGATAATAACAATAACGATAGTAAGAGACAAAATTATAATAATAATAATAATAATAATAATAATAATAATAATAAAAATAATAATAATAATAATAATAATAATAATAACAACAACAACAATAATAATATTAATAGCGATATAAAATTATAAATGACGAAAGGCAATGAACGCTTTACGACAAAAACTATAATTTCATCTTGAATTTCGAAACTCGTTCCTTGCTTGCTTTCTCTCGACGTTGATATCCTATTTCTACGTTAAAGCGATTGAGAATTCGTAACTCGTCGACAAGGATCAAAGAAAAATAAACAATCAATTCTAATTCGAAATGAAAAGAGGAAAATATATATATATATATGTATACATATATATGTATTTTGTGTATATATATATATATATATATATATATATATATATATACACACACAAAATTTTAACGAATGTGTCCTTCCTTGTCGGTGATCTACGTCAAGGCTGATCCTTAAAGTGTAGCAAACGATACATCCGTTGACAAAGCCGTTGAAATAAATAAAAAGATAACGAAACAGGGTAGCCTATCAATTATTAAAAGACGTTGATTCGTGGAAAGGCTGCGCTTTAGGGATCAGACTGTCGCAGTTTCGCTTTGAACATCGACAGAAGTATCGTTGAAAAAGCATAAATACTCAAACGAGGTCGTTTCACTCTCGTACATTTTGTTTTTTAATTTTTTTGTTCTTTTTATATCTTTTTCAAGATATTGAACGATAAACGACTAAGCATCGGATACGTTTGCATTTTCTTGATAAATATGTTTATATATAAATATATAAATATATACACATGCATATACACGTACACAATAAAAACAACATATGTATATACATATACATATTTACGTATCATTCTATCAAAGCGTGTAATATACTTTTGTGTAAATAAAATCGACTCTTGACGTCGCTCGACGTATCTCGTAAGATCTTTAGTTAGTTTTATAACTGTGAATCATTATGTGCATATCTCATTCTTAAATACATACATAAATCGCGGACTATTCACGCGATCGTGTCGATCATTCTCGTGCAATAAGAATCGAATGTTTAGATCTTTACTATTCTACATCTTCGATGCCGGGTGCATCGAATTTTTGAACTATGTATGTATACTATATATGTACATATATATTCCTTGTATGATATATAATTACACACACACACACACACGTATAGACAAGGATATATACTTACATACACATAAATACAATCGTTTCTTAAGTTCGAGATTCGTCTCGATTCGTAAATCATCACGTCTATTGTAAATCGAACGAAATCATTATACTGTACATTTTTCATGATGCCCCATGTTACTGTTAACTATTTAGGATTTCGAAAATCTTTATCTTAAGCGCGCAAAAAAAGTAAATAAAGAAGTCGCGTGCGCGATCGCGTTTACGGTCGCTCGTTTTCTCTCTTTATTTTTTCTGTCTCTATTATAATTTCTCTTTCTCTCTCTCTCTCTCTCTCTCTCTCTCTCTCTCTCTCTTTTTCTCTCTCTTCTCTCTGTAACGAGAGAAGCGGTGAGACCGACGAACGTACGCGTGCGCGGGCACATCTGGCTTTTGTTATTACTAATTATGTACATGGAAGTGTTTTAATGATTACGATGCGATCGATAAGAGACGAATTTGTACGTTTTTCTTTCTTTTTTTCGAATAAACAGTAATGATAATAACATTATATAATTTCAATTCTTAATCATCTTATCGAGCTTATCGTGATGATACACTCTGTATGTAAATTGCTTAAATGAAATTTCATGATGTATAGAGAGATTCGAATACACACTAAGAAATTCACCGTGATTGTATTCGACGAGTGAAAGATATGCGATAGAACGTAAGAAAAAAGAACAAGTGTCCTGTGTGTTATGTATTTCTTTTTTTTTTCTCGCATTGAGTTTACGCGTGAACATGTATGCGAAAACATACGCGCGCGCGCGTCTCTGTGGGTGTATGTGTGTATATGATGTGTGCATAGGAAAAGGATTTACGTATATATATAGTCAAACGCCATTTTTATCGTAAATAAAAGAACAAGGGAGAGGATAAAAAAAGAAAGGAGAAACGTAGATTAATAAAGTATACTGCGATAAGTAATTAACAATCAATGTAAAGTGGGTGGTACGTGGCGATGTTAAAATTAGAAAGTTTATGTCGTTTGAATCATAGAAGTTAACGCCTTCTTGCCACAGTTATCACCCTGATACGTATTAATTGTTTATCGGTCAATTATTAATTAAATTGTATATCGATTTCTTCGCTTTTAGTCAGAGAAGAAGAAAAAGAAGAAAAAGAAGAGAAAGAGAGAGAGAGAGAGAGAGAGAGAGAGAGAGAGAGAGAGAGAGAGAGATAGAGAAAGGAAGAAAGAGAGAATGAAGATAAAGAAAGGCTTCCGCAAAGTTTCCTTCTAAACGTTTAAACAGACGATCTCATTAGTTTATTAACAAAAAAATTGTATTCATTTCTTTAAAAAGTAAAAAGAGAGAGGTAGGGAGAGAGTGAGAGAGAGAAAGAGAGAGAGAGAGAGGGAAAAGAGAAAACTAGAAATTATTATACTATATCACAAAGTGATCGGATCGTTAATACGACTTATTAGTCATGAATTATTATTACAAAAATAATTATCTTTAATAATAGTCATTTTGGAAAAAGTTGTTAAAATTTCTATTAGTAGAAAAAATATGTATAAAAAGAAAACTTTGCGCAGGCCGATTTATGCTGTTGTAAAGGCAAAACTTCTAGGCAATTTTATGAGTAATTAAGGTTCGCGAAAGAAGATGAGAGAAGTGGATAAATGGTAATTAAAAGTTTGTCCACTTCCGCGAACGTGGAAGTGGTTTTTCAAATTTGTTGATACTTTTCATACTTTAAGACTAGGAATTATTATGGCCTATTAAACTACTGTTTCGCAAAGTTTATCTGTCGACTCGGTCGTCTTCATTTTGATATTCTTCGTGATTTTCGATGAATCTCCGATGACGAGTAAACGTAATATTCGTTTTGTACATAAATATAATTACATACATATTATATATATTTAATAAGGAAGAGAAAACTGGAGAAAATTTTTTTTTCTTTTTTCTCTCTTCGTAAAAAAAGCTCGTAAAGCGAAAATGACCGAGTCGCCTTTAATCGTGAAACGAAAAGTGACTTTTTAGAGAAACTCGAGCACTCTTTTTGCGTATTATCGTGAAACGTATTGCGTGTAACGTCGCATTGATACTCGATATAATCTATTTCGAATTCGACTGAAACGACATAGGAGATAATATATAACCCCATATTTTTCTCGATGTTAAGCTTTTTCGCAGAGCGCATAGGAAAGTATATACATGATTTAACGAGATTGGGAATGATCGAACGAACGAACGAACGAACGAATGTGTGAAAGGAAGAACAAAAGATTGATCGTTGGGGCTATCAAGACGAATTGACGAGAATTCAAAGAAAAAGGAAAGGAAGAGAGAAAAGGAGGGACGACCGAGGATTCTTGATCGATCGGGAGATAGATAGATACCCAAATAGATAAATTGCTAATCTTATGCGAGTGTCCTGTTATTATCTTCTTGTTACTAAAGCAAGATGAATAATCTTTTTGTTTCTATCTTTTTATACACACATACACACACACACATGACTCATTCAAATTGATCGATAATTATTTAAGCAGGAAAATGGAAAACTCGACGTGCGGGATCACGATCGTCCATTCCGAGAAAACAGTTTCCATTTCTAATTTGAACATTTAATCTCTACATTTTGTTGTTTCTTTTGGTTTTGTTTTTAATTTCTTTTCCTCTGTTTTGTTTTTTCTTCTTTTTTTTTCCTTAATGAAATCTCACTCTTTGATTTCGCGTAGAAGTTATCTACGATTGATCGCACGATCTTTGCCTTATCCAATCCGGAAAAATAGTCAAAAATAAATCATAACCACCATAAATAAGAATCATACGACCTCATGTATTATTAAAACATTGAGATACATTTCTTAATATAAAAAGACTGTTTTCCCCCGTGCACGATAGCAACCATATCGCGAAATTTCGTAATCCTCGTTAAGATATATTTGGTATAGTGCGATGTACGAGAGAAGAATACAAAAAAAAGAAAACCAAAAAAGTTCAAAGAAAACGAAAGAGAAAAAAGAGGATACTATGAAACGATAGAAACTATGTGCACAATAGTAAATAAGTCGTAACGTACACTGTAAAACAAGGTTCTTTGTACCGCAAATCCTACTTACAATTATTATTAATTAGTAAATCTACCGACCATTGTGACGAAACAAGAAAGGGTATAAAACATTCAATTGCTTTCTCTTAGAAATAAATACAACGTTTGTCTAAATTCGCATATGCGTCTCATTGTCGACGTTTAAATACTACGACCATAAGCATCGTGATTTAAAGAAAAGTAAATGAATTATAGGTAAATTTGCGCGAATAACGAAGGATTGGTTCTTCCCCTTTTCCTCCCTCATTGACCCGCCCCACCCTTCACCAAGGATTCTTCCTTAATCGTACTAGATGAAACTTTTATTGTAAATAGTTTATCGACCTAAATGACAAACTTTGTAAATGTTACACAGAGAAATTCTTTCGAATCAATCGAAAGATGATGGATCAAATTCGCCGAATATCGGATTATTGATCGTTCGTCAAACTTTTTTCGATAATTTCCATTATTAATACCTGTTCATCATGTCCTAGATATATTTCTAATAATGATCAAAATATTCATTCGTCAAGAAAAAATAAACCAAACCATAAAAAAAAGAAAGAAAGAAAGACAAACGTACGTTTTGTTAAACAAAAAATTGCATATCGGAAGATGGAATAAAACGCGTCGTATTTTGATGACGAATCGCATAAATTGATTTACGTTACGCGCTGTAAATATGCTACATAATGATCATAAAACATTTCGAAGTATCCCACATTAAAAAATATGAAATATGAGTATTTGTTATAACGAATGATCGTTACGGTTTTATACTTATCAATATTATCAATAGTATGATATATGAAAAAAAGAAAGATTCATTGTATTTTGCTTTCTATATGAATATTGTTCTCATCGCACCGACTGACAAACCGATATTTAACCGTGATCGAAACAAAACGAGTTAATCGTTTGATTTCGTTCGTGATTTAAGTTAATAATTCAATTCCGAATTCCTCAGATGTACCTGTAGCATAAAAGTCCGGCATATACGACATTAGCAAGGATCATGCATCTTTAGCACAAGATCTTCCGTTTGATAAAAAAAGGAAAGAAGAAAAAAAGAAATAATAAAATAATGACAAGAAATAATGACAAGGAGGAGAAAGAGTGAGAATGAGAGAGAGAGAGAGAGAGAGAGAGAGAGAAAGGACGAGAGCGAGAAAGTATGCAAGAATATGAATGAAATTGATTTAAGAGATAGATAGAGAGAGATAGAGAGAGAGAGAGAGAGAGAGAGAGAGAGAGAGAGACAGAGAGTGGGAAAGAAAGAGGAAGAAAATGTTTAAATATGATATGAGAGAAAGAGAGATAGAATGAGAGCTTGACAATTTATACAACACAAATTCATCGATCTACTTCAATATGACAGTGTGCCAACTCTTTATCCGAGTATCGCTAACGTCCATCACGAGTTTTTCGTTTTATTTCTTCGTATTCTTCGGTCTAATGTACGTCGAGATAATAGTATAGACATCGTACACGAGGAAAATGATTATGTACTGTGAGATAATATAAGTACAAAGACTATTTATCGTGTATACTGATTTTCATTTTAAAACGTTAGAGACGAATAACTTTATAAGTATTTTTATTATTTCAAATCATTTTTTTTCACTGCCTAATACGTTCTTTTCGTTTCACGTATATCTTCGGATATTAATTATGTATTTTTCATTATTTTCTCTTTTTCTGTTTTTTTATATTCGATCATCTCTTCGTAGGGAACAGAAAGCACGATTTTGAGTGATGCACAATATTGAACTCTGCATTTTGTTCGCAAAAGAAGAGAGATAAGTCGAAATATTAGATTATTAAATAATAAAAAGAGGATAAAAATATAATGAAAGCGAAGTATATTTCTTTTTTTTTTGTTAGTACTTGTAGAAAAAAAGAAAGATAAGGAAAGAAAAGAAAAAAAGAGACCAAAGAGAATTTTAATATTACGTTGTATACATTTATTGAGTTTACGCCGTGTACGTCATCGCACGAGAAGATTTGTGTGCATCGAGTGCTTTAATTTTTCTTTTTTATTTTTAAATCTTATATATATATATATATATATATATATATATATATATATGTATGTATATATTACAATCTTAATTAAGTTATACGATAGTTTGAGACTATTATTATAAATTCGATCGTGTGTATCTATTAAATGATTAAAGGAAGGAAAACAAAATAAACGTAATTCATATACGCGTCATTATTACGATGCATATTTTTTCAAAGTCTTATTATATATCGAGATATTATTATAATTATTATTATGCAATTAATGTTATCAATTATTTATAACTCACCGACTTATGTGCTTATTCGTTAAGTAGGCACAGGGGCCGCTTATTTTATATTTTCACATAGGGTGCAATGTGTATCACTACTGTTATATTTTATTAAATATCTGCCATAGTAGCTCCTTGTGGTACGTACGATGTTTCCCTTATTTATACGTAAAATATTCGTTAGGTTTTTTAACTTTTTCTTTTTTATTTTTTTATTTAATCTTTATTTTTTTCCATAATCTCTTTCTTTTGTCGCAGTGCGTTACACTACGTTTTCCGTTTTATACATAAATACATACATACATATATATAAACATATAAATATATATATATATATATATATATATATATATATATATATATATATATATATATATTAGGTTGGTGCGTATGAAATGTCGGATTCTTAAGTGATTGTATAAAACTGTATATCTTTCTTCAAAAGCTGTTTATTCAATCAAAGTATGCTCCATTCGCTTCAATACACTTCTCCCAACGAGATTTTAAAGCGTAGATGCCTGTCTTAAAAAAATTTTGGTCTTTAGAATTAATAAACTCTGATATCGAGTTTTTTAGACTGTCTTCATTCACGTCCGCATGTAAAGAGAATCCGACATTTCATACGCACCAACCTAATATATTCAATTTATCGACGCGAAATAAATAACAATCAATTGAGGAAACTCACGAACTCTGTCTCGAGAAAGACATTTTGTAAAAAAATAAAGAAATAAAATAATAATACAAAAAAAAAAAAACAAAAAAAAATAAAAATAAAAAATAAAACAAATTACGCCGAACGCAGCAAATGTTGCATCGTTTTCAGAAATATTCGAAAAGAAATATAATTAATGCACGAGGGTAGGATCATTAATCGAAACTTATCTTGCACGTTCTTCTTGTATATGTATAAACTTTGTAAAAGATATTTTTCCGAATTTCCTCGCAGGCTTTTAGAATCAAACGTTTCTACTCGATCGACACTACCAATACGATGTCTCTTATTTTTTTCATTTATTATTCTTGTAATTCGAAATACAATGCGTTTCTATAATTCCCGATGTAAGAATTTTTCGGAGATCATCCGTGACATCGGAATTAGTTTATCGACGATATGTGAAACTTAAATACAGATATACATATAAATACATACATACATACATACATATGTACGTAGATATGTATGTATATCATAACTTCACAGCCTATAAACGCATGTACACTGGAATCTATTTTCAGTAGCTAAAAAAAAAAAAGAAAACGAAAGGGCCTAGAACTTCGACTTTATCGTTATTCGTCCGATTTTTATTTAAAGCGACGTATGCTTTAAATAAAAATCAAGTACCAATTATTCTCTCGAGGGAATGGAAAAGATAAAATAGATTATTTCACATAGCACACACAGTTCAGTAAGTTGTAACGAAAGCAATGAAAGAAAATGCTATTTTTATATGTTGCACTTTATCATCTGTCGTGGGGACATGTAGATATAAAAACATCTACTATTTGTTTCTTGGCGTACTGTGATTTGGGTTAAATCATCTTAGGATTACAAATCCGCGTTTTAACGAATATATTATATATTCCTTGATCCATATACATACATACATATATATATATATATATATATCATACACAAGCACACACACACAAAGAGAAAACATCTACAAGAATCCAGATGAATTTAAAACGCGGAATAACCCGATGATATCGACGTCACGTTAATTAGCAAGCTTAGATTACATAAGCGACGAAAAAAATATTTCTGAAGATGATCCAAGAAATGTTCTTGCTCACAGTTATTCTAGATTACTACACAGTAAGATTTACTATTATTGTATCATTACTATATCTACATTCCTTTTAAGAATCTATCACTATTACTTTACGAAACTATCTGTAAATAAGTATTTTGTATTCCTGCAAAAATAAAACGAGATAAGAGAAACGTGACAAATCTTGATGTCTTTACTATTGTTATGTAAATATAAAAACATGATGTATTTATACATTTGACAAAGATACTGTTCAATTGTTTATTCAAAGTCAAGGTAAATTTAACATTTCGTACTAACAATTTTATGAAATGCGAATATAACAATTATTTCTTTTTCTAATTAGAAACTTTATATAACTAGGTAAATAAGATATAAATGGAGAAAACTTATGATACATCATAACATCGCATAAGATCCATCAAAATTTTAACATTTGTAATAAAAAACAAAAGTCCTGATATCCATATAAATGAAAACGTATTAATGCCTTGAAATTCTAACAAATAAGCAAAAAATAGCCATATACCTTGACTCAAAATCCAAGCACAAATTAAAGTTATGGATCTACAATTGCTCATTTTTATATTTGGTAAACAAAGTGGTAAAAGCGATAAAAACCAAAAAAAATATTGAGACGTCATTACTGAGTTGTACATTACAATTACCATAGCCTGAGTGAATAATGCAAACGGTAGATTAGATTTATCCGAGTATTTGTACGACAGTGATAGCAACAACATTATTTGCGGTAATAATGTTAAAACTTTTTTTAACAGATTCGGTTCGATTCCAAATGATAAATAGGACATGTAGAAATAAACTGAAAAATTGTGCTTAGCATCCCTTCTTGTCAAATGATAAAGAAAACTTTCATATAAAAATTGATAACCATAAAGTTTGTAATTAAACCCAGTTAATGCAAGTAAAGAAAATGCGCATCCACTAACAAATTTAAATTGATTTAGATTCGGTATAAAACGATTATATTTGTTAATAGATAGAAACATAGCCAGGCTAAATAATATTGGATATAATCTGAAATGTACAGAAAATCCATGAATTAATCCGGCCACAAGAAATTGATCTCGTTGTAGAAAATCTAATGTTAAAATAACTGGTAGTACTGCTAAAGAATCTGCATTGCCTCTAGTAGAAATAATTATTGTAAGTGGATTATACACCCAGAGAAATACATTAATAGTAACTACCTTATCATTCCATCTTTGTCGCGTAAGTATTCTTCTTATCAATGCTGCCACGACAATATCTACTAAAGAAAAGAAAATTTTACCAAAGTCTTTATGTATGTAAATATTTGGAATCAAAAAAAAAGCTAACAGTGGTGTATATCGATAGGTGTGACGCTTAAATGGTGTATCACCTTCCGTTATATGTCTTGCAGCATCTGTGAATACTTTGTAATCGATATCTGTATACGGCACATTAAAATAACTATCATGAATGTTTGCATACATCACTAATATTATTCTCAAAAAAAAAGCAATTATGCAATGTTTTTTAAACAATGACAAATCCATTTTGTATTAAAATGAATGTTTGAAATACAAGTGATAATTAAATCACGAATTAAAATTTTCTATTATTATTCATTGTTTACAATCGTGTATTTTTACTGGCAGCAGCCTTTACTACACAAGCTTTGAAACGAGCAAATTCCGCTTCACAGTCATTTTTACGAAGAGTCTTTTTTTCTAATACACACAGAGCATACTGTTTTGCAGTCTCTTCACACTGTGCTATTAATAAAGGATATTTTTTAAATCTATCTTTTGCACTCTTTACAGATTCCATATTAATTCTGATTATTATCTTTAAATTGTTCTCTTATCCTTTGTTTGTGTAGCTTATACGCAATAATTTCTTCTTGTGTTACACTTCTGAACATATTGTAAACAAAATTACCATATATGATAGACAACGATAATATTGTTCCTGTACTAACAAAAAATAATGGATATCTGTGTATAAAATTTACTTTGCGTTTCATATTTTATCTAATTACTTTCCTCTGAAATTAAATATAAAAAAAGAATTATTAATTTATTGCTGAAGCAACCATAATTCATAATAAATTTATATGATATAATACTTACGTAATCAATGGTATTATGCTCATACGGTTTAGATGTATCTATTCCATCACAAACGATAGAATGTGCACCATGCTTCATACAACATTGCCGTATATCTTCTAATACATTTTCGCAACGAGAAGGCTGATATACGTTTTCTGTGATAAACAAAAGACATATATTAAAAAAAAATCTAAAATCTTATTTCTTTTAAATCTTGCTAACTTTATTGAGCATTAAAATACAAACCTCTTAAACACTTTTGCAATTTACACGCAAATACTTTGCATGGATCAGTTGTCGTCATTCAGTATAGAGATATATTACTTACAGTACAGAGATTAGAGTTATGTTACAATATAAAGATTTTTTATTTATCGTTTTATAATTAAGCCTTAATAATTGTAAGCACGACGAAGTCAAAAAAAGGTTACGATAATCTTCAATCAGGATAGCCAAAATTACGAAGAATAAAAAATGTTTAACGTTTACTCGGTCGGTCACAGTTACGATGATGTCGCTACTGTCTGTTAATGCGATTATGTAATGATTTGTAAAGTGAATACAAGTACAAAGTTAAATAGGAATTAATGAATATGAATAATTCTTTTTAATAATTATATATAATAATAATTCTATTTCGTTATAACCTGATTTTAATACGACATTATATTAATTAAAATTTTCTGATAAAAAAAAATAATGAACGAAAACACATTTTCAGTTCACAGAACGGATAACGTAACATGTGGCTAAGAGCTTATTATTTATATATATCAACAGAAGTCTATCACTGTACCTTTCAGTCTGCTGTAACATTTCGCTCCGATAACATCGTGCTTGTATGAAGTATATTGATAATTCTGATTGAATTATTCATTTTTACATTATTATAAGCGAATTATAATATTAGTATCGTTTAATTATATTAACAACGATTCAACAATTTATCATAATACCTCATATAAAATAATCTCTGAACAGTTCAGCATACGTAGTTGTAATTTCTACCAATTGCTGTCACTACTAGCTATTTCTAGAATCTCGTCGGTAATATGGAACTCGACTTTAAAATAAATTGGGGTTTTTTCAGAAGGTATAAGAGAGAGAGAGAGAGTGAGAGTGAGAGAGAGAGAGAGAGAGAGAGAGAGAGAGAGAGAGAGAGAGAGAGAGAGAGAGCAATGAAGGATAAGACAAGATAATTTAACATAATCTTAAAATAGGTAAAATTTCTTTGAAGAAATATAATCGATATTAGATCACGTAAAAGAATAGTCTTTGACAATAAGAAATAATTGTGGAATAGCGGTTGAACACGCATCTTTTATTTATTGTATAAGGTCGAAATAGGATAAAAAAGGTCGAAGGGGAAAAAGTTTGTTTTCGTCGAAAGAAAGTCAATCGCAAATCATCGATACGAGACTAGTTATGGGATCGATCGTTTACCCTTACCACGTTCTTTTATATTTTTTTCTTATTTTTCCTTATCTTTATTTTAGCTACATGTACAAACAAATTCACATGTTCGATCCTCACATCGATGACCTATACAATAAACCTACTGAAACAGTAAATCGCTTTAAGCTAACCCCAAGTGATCCCTTTATAGCCGGCCCTATCGAAACGAGGAGAGGGTCGAATGCGTGTTCTTTCATGCTTCTTCGCACAAATAAATTTGTGCGATCGTTTCAGCTTGTACGAGCGTTGGATTCTACCGAGATGTTGCGAGTAATTTATTTTTATCCCACGTTTAAGCAATCACGTCATTTATATGCTACTCGAAGCGTTAAGAACACGGATTTTTCGAAGAAAAGAAATTAAGAAGAAAAAGAAAAAAAGAGGGACGAAAAAGAAAAAGAATTAGATTTTTATATAGCGATCTGAGTGAGCAATAGAACTATTTGTTTAATCGAAGAATATTTCTTTAGAATTTTTCATTGATGTAAATCGATTTAAGGTTTAATTAAAAAGATATAAGATTTAACTCAAATATATGTGCTTATATTAAAATCTTATTCAGGAAACCAGACGACGAGGATCGAATGAATCTATTTTACTATGTCCTACTTATCCAGTATCTTTGTTGAGTCTTCTCATCAAGTATATAAATATTTGCTAATATGCGTCCTTAGAACGTTATTTCGACGGTCGATTATAGCCGTTGATTTACGTTTTCTAAATTATTTAATTTCTAACCGAAATAAGAAAATTCGTCGTTATTATTTTCAGTCTCTTGTTATTGCCTTGACACGTTGTCCTTGCAAACATAGGTAAAACAACATAGAGCAGTTGGAAATGTTCTATTTTTTTTATTCTTTTTATTTATTTATTTATTTTTTGTTTTTTTTCTTCGGCGAAGTTTGTTTCCTTTTTTGATACATTAAACGTTCTCATTTTCTTATTTCTTCATATCATTCTACAATGGAATTATATACTTGGAGAGCAGCAATATGTTTCCAAGTAACAATAAAAATTCAGGTAAGGCTCATGCGTTATGCGAGCTTTTTGGACGAGAAAAGCTTCCTTTTCTTCTTCTTCTTCCTCCTTCTCTTTCTCTGTGGATAATGGATTTTGTCCTTAAAGAATTTCTAAGATGTATCAAAGATGATAAAAGACATACTACGTGCTATGTACCTCTCTTCTTCAATCTTAATTATTGTTACAATAATAAAATAAAGATAGCCTTTGACGTTAAAACAAAAAGTAGATCTAATTCATAGCAAATATTACCGCATAATTTCAATAGAATGTCCATCATTGACTAGTTGGACAATTTGTTTTGATAAATATCGTTTTAAAATCACGTATTAAAACTAGAAAGAAAGAAAAGGTCGAGGTTTGTATCGATATCATTATCCCTTCAATTAAATTCGTGGTTGATGTCCGCCTAGCGTACTCTGGATCAGCTGCCAAGCTCTCTAACAAATTATTATTAACAGGTGGTTATTGATCGGGTAGACGAAGAATAATTGCGTTTGGCTATCTCACCATGGAACGATCTCTCGGAGTAGAAGCGGATTAAAAGTTAGTCTGGTAAGTTCGATGGAAACTTTTGTTCGGTTAGTGAGAATTAGAGTCTGAAATTATAAAAATTCTTTGTATAGTAGATATAATAATCTACATTTTCCTTTCCTTTCTCATAGCCAAATAAAAGTTACTCTTTTTAGAAATAATAACAAAGAAAAAGTTTCAACAAATTCAAATATTTAATAGAAAGATTATAGTTTCTTTTCTTTTTTTTTTTAAGAGAAATTTCATATCATGATTTTCGAGGATAGTTCGTATATCAACATCGGCAGACTCATTACGAAATACAAGACTATGTTTGCGATAGTCCACCTAGGTATATTATAAACGAAATGTTACGCTTTGTTTTTTGGTGAGAGAAAACACAAACTTTGTGTCGTGGTGAGAGAAAACACAAAGGGGCATAGAAAGAGATAGAGAAGAGAGGTTGTTGCAACGATCACTAACTAGAGCGAAAAGTTAATCCTGAACTCTATGGACACACGAAATTAGCATATAAATTTGTCAAAATGCAACTCCATATAAGCAAGCACTCGTCAACGTGAATATCTCGACGATCTTTTGACGTAAAGTTTTCTTTCTCTACTCATTAATTCGTTAGAATTTTTTTTTTGTTACTAATAGGAAGGTTTTTATTTTAAATAAAAAAGAATATATATATAAAAAAAGAAAGAATAAATAAAAAGAATGAAAGAATCGACGATTGGATCAATGCAATTTTTTATCCTAATATAAAAATAGACAAAACATTTAAGAAGTATATTTTTAAACTAATTTAATAGAGATGAAATGGGTCTGAACTAGAACATATCCTTCTTTTAGGAGAGTTATAATTCGAGTAAAATCAAATAGCTCTTTCTAAATAATCTCATGTTTAGATTAATAACCTCGAAATTGTAGAATTGGGTATATCGATTTCGTGAATAATATTCAATGTAGAAACAGCGAAGCGCAGACATTTTTGCAGTGGCGATGAGTGAAATAAAAGATAAATCGCGTCGCTTATTAATAAACCCTCATATCGAACGTATACATAATCGCAACATTTGTTGAGAAGAGATACGATATTTCAATAAGAGTTTTGAACAATTATCGTGTATATGCCATGAGTTTGTAAAGCGATTAATAGATTAATTGATTTTCAATTGAGAGCGATTACGGCGAGCGATATATTTACGATGATTCGCATTAGTCCCATTACCCGATTGAAATATTATATATAAATAGATACAATGAAAAACAATAATGACAAATTTTGTCCAAGATATTTCTTTCGATTATTTATTTATTTATTTATTTTTTAATTATTATTCCTGCTATTTTATTGCTTTTCATTTCATATATCGAATTCAGCGAAGATTTTCTATGGTTTCCATTATAAATTATTTGAAATTATTAATGTTATAGTATCGAGATATTTCTATTGAAAATATCCTCTTTCACATTGAAAGAATAATTTAATTCTTTTATATCGAGTAGACGTACTTTAACGATAGGTCTTTCGTTGACGAATAACGATGTATTATGAATTTCGGTAGTCGTGAGGGAAGATGTAACGGTACCCCTAAGCCACATGCAGACACGGAGGATTCAATTATTTAACCACGCTTCTCACGGCAAGCCGCAAGCCTAATTACCAGGTAGAGATGAATTTAGAAACTGGTAGTCAACGACTGAGAAAGTCTAATTAAACAGTTATTCGTCCTGTTGTTTACATTGCTTTGTACAAGAAGGAGTCGAATTCGTTACGTTTCCATATAAATAAAATCGAAGGTGGTCCATTAACGTCGAATCAAACATGGAGGGGAGTAGTTAGAAAGAAAAGAAATAGAAAAAAGAAGCGAGGTAAGCTTGGCCAGGCTTAGAAAGCCGACGTCCTGTTAGAAACAACCACTCCTTTTTTGCGTATTTTCCAAAAGAAATCGTTGAAGTTGATGACGGTGATGGCGGGGAGGGTGGGGAGGGGGATGGGAAAGAGAGGGAAAAAAGAAAGCAAAAGATAAGGAAAGAAAAACAATTTGCTTCCTGATAAACTTCTTCTTTCCTTTCTTTCCTCCTATCTCATAATTAACATTAATGCGATCGTTATTATAAAGAGAAAAACATGGGGAACCAATTAACGAGAAAAATCTTAGCTTCTCGATGGTAAGAAAAACAGAGGATTACGATGAGACGTAGAGCTGCAGAGGAGAGTCTAGGGTATAGAAAAGGGAGAAAATGGAGATGGAAAAAGAAAGAAAAAAAGAAAGAAAAGAGAAGGAGAGAGAGAGAGAGAGTAAGAAATAAGAAGAAAAGAGCAAGACCGGATAGAATCTGTATCCTAGCCGACTCTATTTAGTCTCTCGAAGGATCTCTAAATCGGTGGTGTTTGTTTCGCAAGCAAAGAAGCGTTGCTTCGCATCGAAATGTTCGATAGACGCCGCCAGACGATGTCTAATATATCCAAGAGTCCTTCTTCAAGCCAAATCGTGAACCGTTGTTCTTGATTCGCCGGTGCTTTTTATTTAAAAGCTTTTCTTCGATCTTCGAATAAAAAGATAACAAAATCAAAGGAAAACTCGTTAATAAATCTTTGTCTTTTTCCAACATCATTATAATTACATTTATCTCTGATCTTTTTTCTTTCTCTCTCTCTTTTTTCTATTTAATTTTATTAATTTCTCTCTCTCTCTCTCTCTCTCTCTCTCTCTTTCTCTCTCTTTGTATATTTCTTATACAACTATAATCGAACGTATTTGAGAGTATAACGAAAGAAATGAAAAAAACTTCGAATGTTCAAATTCGGCTAGCCGTTGGTATGATCCTCGATAACTTTCGAATGAAACGTCCACGCAGGATGGCGTGTCCCTCTTTTTTATTCATTCAAAAAATCAACTGCGACGGTGACTCTGCGCAAAATCGGCACAAACTATATTTTCAGCTGCCGATGAACCAGCCACTGCTACCGTTCGAATAGATAGATACAATATACGTATATCTATACATACAGTCTGTGTGAGTGTATGTGTTTGTGTGTATACATGAGAAAGAGTAAGAGAGAGAGAGAGAGAGAGAGAGAGAGAGAGAGAGAGAGAGAGAAAGAGAGAGAGAGAGAGAGAGAGCGAGAGATAGGTAATATTCGGCGATTAAAAAGAAGCGACAGAACCAATATTACTCGGATTTTTATAGCCAATGTTGAATTTCGAAATCCTGGCGTTGAAAAAAAGAGAGTAGTAGCGACGGAGAGTATGTGTGGGTGAGAAAGAGAGAGAGAGAGAGAGAGAGAGAGAGAGAGAGAGAGAGAGAGAGAGAGAGAGAGAGAGAGAAAATAGCAGGGGGAATGAGAGAGGAACGGAAAGAATTATCCACACGAATTCTAAAAGTTCAATTTTCCGGAGCGACGGGAGCGTGTAACGGAAAATCCGTGCGACTTTTTTGTTTCGATCCCGCGGGAACTTCAATTCCCCGGGTGCTGAATATTCATGCGATTTTATTAACCACGTTTCAAACATCGCTTTCGCTTGGAACACCCTTTATCTTCTTAGATCTCTACTTTCGTTCGATCTCGCCACTCAATCTTTCTCTGTCTCTCTCTCTCTCTCTCTCTCTCTCTCTCTTTCTCTCTTTCTTTCTCTTTGTCCTTTTTTTGTTATACATATCTTCCACATATGTACTGCGTTGTTTGGTAAATTAAATTAAGTGAGTTTTTAAATTCGAAATTATCGAAATCTATGAAAATCGATTTTGTCAGAAAGTTTTATCGATCAAATAATAATTGGATTTCATTTTGTTAATTTCATATTGAAATGCTTAAATTATTTTTTTTTTTTGAAAAAGGAACGGATAAAGGGAGAGAGAGAGAAAAAGGGAGAGAGAGAGATAAAGTGGTAGCAGATTAGTTAAAATCTAACTAAAAATCTGATTCTATTTATCCTCTATTTGTACATACGAACTCGTTCGTTCTTTCTTTTCTCTTGCCCAGACATGATGTTTTAAAGTGTCTCTTTGCAGCGAATAACGTGAAACTTCTTACAATGAGAGTAAAAAAGCAGAAAGATGAGAAAGAGAGAAATAGAAAGAAATGTAACTTGCATACACGCTTCCCTTGTAAATAGCTCGTTTCACGGCAGGTGAACCTCCTTACAGTTTAGCCAGTTTCACTTTTCGCATGTGGCAAAAGGCAAAATGATAATTTCATTACGTTCGTTAAGCTTTCGTGGTACTTTAGAAACGTGTAGAGAAGGGATATCATCGAAAAAGAAAGAAACGCCAGAGCCCTCTATCGTTTTTGCAATTAGGCGTTTTATATCGCGTTCGTCGCGAAAGAAACTTCTTTTATATCCAACTTCTTTATTGTTGTTATTATTATTATTATTATTATTATTATTATTATAATTATTATTATTATTTATTTTTAATTTTTTTTTCGATTATATTTTTCAACGCGATGAGAAAGAAGTAATAAGTTTTAATTCTTAGTTCTTATTATTTGAAAAACATTTGATTGATCTTTTCGTTCTTCTCAAACGAAGAAATAATTTCTATTGTTTAACATAAGATCAATAGAAATTACATTGATCAATATCGTATTTTTGATCAAGTTTCTATGGTATTATTGGTAATATGATCAATGGAAGGATTTATGCTCTTGTGATAAATAAGCTTATTGCATTCAACAATACAACATAAAGTTATAGCCGCAAATATTATTCAAAAGCTTTATGCATTGTTACCGAGTGCATCTACGTATATATATATTAATATATGTATGTTTTTATAAATGTATATATTATATATCGATTTTGTATTTATTTGGCAAATTCAACGTCGACGCACGTTGTTAAAATTCCCGCACCAATTAAATTCAATCTTTCGACGAGGAGAAATTTTATTTTTTTTCCTTTTTAATTTCTTTTTATTTTTTTAATTATTATTATTATTATTACTATTATTATTATTATTACTAACATTATTATTTTATTATTATTATTTTCGGATACCGTTAATATTTCCTTAACGACATTGCAATTATGGTTCGGTGCACGTAAGCGAGTTCAAAGCTGGCTCCATTGTTTTTCAATTTCAATTCGTCCAGAATTGTTATCACTGTTCCGTGGTTGTTTTGTTTGTTCGCAAAGCTGTTTTTCAGTTTCACAAACGGCCAACGTGGTGACTCGGTGAGCTCGGAAAGTTCGTTCCAACAAAAAAGGACTCCCAATCGCTATCGTTCTCGGAACGTGCGGCGTATATGAATCATCATTTTATAATGTTCGATGCAGTGCGAGATTCTTCATGGGGAGAATAAAAGCAAAGGGGATATTTAGAAGTTTCCAAGAGATTTGATCAAATATTCTGCGTTAGATAGAAGGTGAATCCGATCGAATCGGTCTCACGCGACGACGCTTCTGTGCTTCCTCGTTAAAGCTTAATTTCGAAAGCTCGTACGGGAAAGTACTTTCCATATTACGTTACTACAAAGCTTCGCGAACATTTCCTCTCTCTCTCTCTCTTTGAAAAGATCCCACGGGTTCCGATAGAAATTTTTCCCTTGGGAACAAGAGAGAGAGAGAGAGAGAGAGAGAGACTAACGGAGAACTTTCTCCGAGTTATTCGCAGCCGCATATTAGTGCACATTCATCCTTCGGAATAGCGCTAACCTCCGACCTGAGAACAATTTATCAGACGTTGAAGGTCGGTAGCTTCGCGGTCCGTGGGTTACTTATTTGCACGTTTCCGCAGTTTACATCGTTTTAGGAGCCAACCTCTTCCTTCTACTCCTCTTCTCCAACTCCTTCAAGAACTTCGTTCGTTTCTTCTCGAAGATCCGTGAGAATGAATTGCCAATACGAAAGAAGAAAACGCTCTTACTCCATTTCGGAGTCTTTCGCCAATAAGACACGTATTCTGAAATGGAGATAGAAGGTTTGTGTTGTTACTCCTGCTATAGATGCTTGGTGTTAGTACAGCAGTAGCGATGGTGGGAGAATGGAAAGAAATCGTTCGAGTTACCGTTCTCTCTACCGACAAGAAATATATGTACCTACATCGACTTTTTATTCATACATTAAACATAAACGTAGGTAGCGATACGTTGTTCGAGAACGGATGGCAAAGTTCAAAGGGTTGGTATCGTTCGTGGTAGATAACTAAATATGTATGTACATTTACATCTACATCTACACACACACACACACACACACACACACATACACACACATACACAGAGAGAGAGAGAGAGAGAGAGAGAGTACCAGCCGAGAAATCGTACTAAATTATCGAGTACCATGAAACGACCGTATAGGATTGAAGTTTTTGCTTATCGATGGTCTAGCAGGATCTCGTGGCACTCGACTCTAGGGTGAACTCATGAAATCGATGTATGAAATTTCGTTTGCCAGGAGTCATATTTTCGAATCAAATCTTTGGGATAACTGTTTTCTTTTCTTTATTTTATTCTCGGGAATCTTCGACGTTTATCAAGTTCTAACGATTTTTCATATTCTCAATTACTATTTTGTAAATCTGAACTCCGTTTAGAAATATGGTACCATACGATTGTATTGTTCTCTTTTTCATTTCTTTTCTTTTTTAACTTTTCTCGTTTTCTTTCTCATCTTGCATTTTAGTATTGTCAACTCGCGTGAAAAACTGTTTGCCACGAAACGCAGTCGCACTGCTTTCGTCAGGGGCAAGCAAAATTACCGTCGAGAAACTGAATATCTTTTAGATATGCGACGAGCATGCATATATTCATAGGATATTCGCGTCCTTCCTGAATATCTTGTGAACGTTGCATACATATTCTTGTAATTATCATTCGTAAAATGTTTGATGTAGGGATTCCAATGTGTCTCGATAAATTTTTATTGAATTTAATACGAATAGATATTAATATAATCTAATCTAATCTAATATAATATAATATAATATAATATAATATAATATAATATAATATAATATAATATAATGTAATATAATATAATATAATATAATATAAAATAATATAATATAATATAATATAATATAATACAATATAATATAATATAATATAATATAATAGAATATAATACAATATAATATAATATAATAATAATAGTGATAATAATAATAATAATAATAATAATAATAATAATAATAATAATTATTATTATTATTATTATTATTATTATAATATAATATATAAATTTGCGTTGTTCTTTTTTAATAAAGAAAACATAAAAAATACTTATCAAACTGGTACTAATAAATTATTACTCAAACACACAAGTACCTGTTGTACCTGTTATATCAAGCATATTACAAACTTCTCAAATAGAACCAAAAGCTTTGATCGTGGCATATCGAGCGAAAAAGCTTAAGGATGAGGTGGATAGAGGATGAAGATAAGAAAAGGGAGAGGAAGATCGGAAAAAGACGATGGGAGAGAGAGAGAGAGAGAGAGCTTTTTCCTGAGTAGCACGGCCTGTTAATGGTGCTGTAAACTTAGGGATTACAGCACGTCGAACCGTAAGTTCATTTACGATCCGCTGAACCGCGGATATTGAAAAGGCACCGGGCACTGCATTATCCTCCATTTTATGATGGTACGGACGAACGCGTCGACGTGATATAGCGCGACCGCACGTGATTAAAACGCACGGTGTTATCCACGAAGAGAGCTTTATGCTCGACCCTAAAATTCGCGCATTAACGGAATTCCGTTGAGAGATGTGATTATAAAAAATATAATATAAAAAATGAAAGAGAAAAAAGATAAGTGGATATACACTTCGAACTCTGTTAACCATCGTGACCTGACTTTTTCACACCTTGTTACGTCTATTCATTTTTATTGTCCTATTTTTTTTACTTTTTCTTTTTTTTTTATCGTGACTGTCCACACGTTAACTTAAATTATTTTTTCATATAAAGTTTGACAGAGTACTTTAACTCAAATGACGGGATAAATAATTTGCGAGAAAACATTGAGAACTTTTCTAGGACTGACACATCATGTAACTATAAAAGTGATAAAATGAATTCAAAATGTTATGTCCGCTTTACAACTTAATATATCGGAATTTATTTTACGCCGATAAGAACGGCCTCCACGTAAGTGAGAATTTATGATAAAATCTGGCCGCATAGGATAATCCAGAACATTTTGCGTAAAACTGAGAACGAGCTGACAGGAATGATTAAAACTCGTTATTGTCAATGCGTATGAGATATGGACAATCTTAGTTTCGAAATTGACCGAACCTCTAATATCGTTTACCAAAGGAAACCCTTTAATGATCAAAAGGAAATTGTTATCGATCATTTGCTTTCTCGAATTAATTTCAGATCTTACTGGTAATGGGTTTCATTCGCATCATATAGAAATAAGACAAGCCGATCGTATATGTACAATCGACGATCTACCAGAGCCTGTATAGATGCTTTCATAGGATTTAAGTTCATTTCGCATTCGCGAGAACGTAAGCTGGTTCAGGAACACGAGTGACAATCGTCTTAGAACATGCTTTTCACAGTCTAGACGAGATCTTAGGATTTCCTTAGAGAATGCTGAGTAGGTTTGCAATTGCAATTAATATTGTAATTAGGTCGTAAGTCCTTGATCATTTCGATGATCTTCGAAGACAATTCTCTATAAATCAAACATATATTAATACACGTAAAGCAATATTTTTAAAAATAGATAAAGGATATTAGATTATCGTAAAAAGTGTCTATCTTGAAAGATCAGGAAAAAATCATTGCGAAAGGACGTGTGTATATATATATATATATATATATATATATATATATATATATATATATCGAAAGTTAAAAATATAAGGACAGGTTTATTTAAAAGTTTAAAACTTGCGACAAAGCATAATGTTGGTCAACTATCATGACTTTTCCCATGATTATCCGCTTATTTTCAAAAGACATATAATGGAAAGACCGGCAATATTATTTCTTAATTGAGAAAAGCTTTTCGCCTTGTCGATATATCTATCTTTCATTCAGTTCCCAAGAGAAAGAGATAAGCGACGGAAAAATCGATAGCTTCTGCTCGCGGTTTAATTGCACTGTGCACTATTGGAAAATGGATAAGACAAACCATCTCAGACATCAAAGATCATCTTGAGAGGCTACCGTTTGAACTAGGCGCGATTTTTTGCGGCATTCTGACTTTTCAAGAAGAATAATAATAAGATTAGGGAGGATAAAGTAATCTCGAAAAAATGTAGTCGCAAAATAAAAGGAAGAGTTAAAGGAAGCATTGGTAGCGTGAAAAATACTTTTTTAAGAAGCAAGGAAATGTATTTACTCGTTCGTATTGTTCTTGCACACTTTTAAAGGTTTCGAATGTGTGTATCTGAGAGAGAAAGAGAGAGAGAGAGAGAGAGAGAGACATACCACTAAATTAGAATTAATGAGTCTGGCATATCGTTATTGTACAAAGAAAACGATATAGCTATAACCTCTTCTATTTCTTTTAATTGAGATTATATCGTATACGTGAAAGTAAAAAATAAAATAATGTTAAAGAAATATTATTATTTAATCGATCTCCTACCCACATTTTACCATTCATGATCGCAAAATGCGATCGACTCGTCACAGTGGACTTTTAGCCGAACGTTTTAAAGCACGCTAAACGGCCAGCTGACGTTGGAGGGCATTTAATTCGCTAGAAATGCTATTCTCCAAGCTCTGAAAAGTGCTCGAGTTGGTGCTGTCGCAAACGTTGCAAAAATAATGGCGTTATCATTCGTCTTCATCGGCTTACATCCAACGGCCGGGATCGGCCTCGACCAACCGTTCTCTTCGCTGTTACTTCACATTTCCACACATATATATAGACATAGACATAGATATAGATATTATTAATACAAACACAAGCCGCCATGCGTACTTCTTTCGCTTAATCGATAGCGCAGAAATCCGTCCGTCTCTTCGGATTTCCATCCGTCCATCCATCCACCCATCCATCTATTTTTTCATTCATCCATCTATCCATCCATCCATCCGTCCGTCCGTCCATATATCCATGAAACTAATGCAATGTGCAATGTACTTCTGCAAGAAATGTGCATTATCGTTGTCTCGCTTTTGTCGGCCGACTTCACCGTCCCCTTTCCACATCTCGACTTTCCTTAGCAAATACGTTGCACGGGTCGGCGAAGGAGGACATGAAGGAAGAGGAATTCCAACGATGCCACTATGAAACGGTAAACACACGCGAGACGATGCAGACGAGACTATTAGCGAAATTTCGGACTTGATAAATGAGACTACATCATAATGAAGCAACGAAAAAAGTAAATTCTCATCTTTTTTCTATATTAGTTTTTCTATTAAGTAACTGCTAAAAAATAAAAATGACAGCTTAAACGAACTATGGACATAGAATGAGATAAAAAAAGCTTGAAAGAGAGGAAGAGAAAGAGAGAGAGAGAGAGAGAGAGAGAGAGAGAGAGAGAGAAAGGAAGTATATTCGATGAAATTTGAGAAGGAAAACGAAACCGTACCTCTATGGAACGTATTTTAATATGTACCGATGAACGAGCAGGGTCGAGGGGATGAAAAAGGGTATGAACGCGTACCACGAATCGTCTCGGATCGAGAATCACGACGAGTCGAAGTTATTAGGAGAGAGAGCAAGAGAGAGGGAGAGAGAGGGAGATAGAGAGAGAGAGAGAGAGAGAGAGAGAGAGAGAGAGAGAGAGAGAAAGCAAGCGAGAAAGAGGAGAACAGACGTGGAAACCAGTTGGATTTAAAGGTCTGCTTTCATTGCTATTCCGAATCGCGAATCGAGCTTCCGCACGGCTTCTGTCGTCCTGTACGAAAGCATTCCTCTGATTGGTAAATCTACGGCTGCTCAATGATGCGTTTATTTGTCGAAGAATTAGGACAGGAAGCGAGACAAAGAGACGAGGATAAGAATGGGACAGTTAAGAGAGTTAGAGAAAGAGAAAGAGAGAGAGAGAGAGAGAGAGAGAGAGAGAGAGAAAGAGAAAGATTGATAAATAGAGAGAGAGAGAGAGAGAGAGAGAGAGAGAGAGAGAGAGAGAGAGAAAGGGATAGTTTCTATATAGTGGCAATAAGGAGAAAAAAGGGGGAGAGAGAGAGAGAGTGAAAGAGAGAGAGAGAGAGAGAGAGAGTGAAAGAGAGAGAGAGAGAGAGAGAGAGAGAGAGAGAGAGAGAGAATTGCACACTGCTCTACCGCAATCAGTAAACCTGTAAAACATTGGATTAGGTGCTTTAGCCTGACCTTCCTCTCGATGTGTATGGTCAGACCGAGAACGGACTTCCAATTTCCAGGTGGATCTTCAATACACGCGTTTTCTCTCCAATCCTCAACTGCGATACGTTATCCAATAGCGCTCAAATTATTCTTATTTCGTTCTACCTTCTTTCTACGTGCGGTCACAGATGCGAATGAAGGAACAAGCGAACGAGCAAGTACACACATGCAGAAAAAGGATTTCAAACTCTTGTGTCCCTCTTATTCCGTTCTGGTCTGCTTCCTCTTTCGAGAAAGTCTTCCGAGTATACTCGAGTAAACGGAGAGAAATCTATAAGATTAGGATGTAAGCGCTGTGTTGAATCTGCTTATGCGTCGTCCTGTAACCAATTCGTCTTTGGATGAATAAACGGAAATAAGTAAATAGGGACCCTTTCGTACGTTTTCCTCTCAAAGATATTTTCAATTCCTTTTTCCTTTCCTTTTATTTCTTTCTTTCTTCCTTTTTTTGCAGCATTATTATAAAATTTCGAAGAAAATTATTCTTTTATTGTTGACAATAAAGAAAAAACATGAAATAAAAAGGGAAAGGAAAAGAAAAAGAAAAAGAAAAGAGAAACATAAAAAGAAAAGAAACAAACAAACCGATTACTTAGAGAAAATATAAGAGAAAAAGAGCGATAACTATAGAAGAAAGAAATAAAATGTAAGAAGGCTATCGCTCTGTGAAAAATGATATTCGAAAATATCAGGGATTCACCCTTTCTCCACTCCTTCCTAGGATTATATCCTGTGGCGAACGTTACCGGGGTGAGATCTTTGTCGCAAAAATGTAAGCAGTAAAGTATCCTCACTTTTCATTTGGGCTTATCCCTTTTTGCCCGTCGGGCATGGCAGCGCATTTTCTTCAGGGTACCTATTCTAGCGATCCTTCAGACAAGGTCTCGAGCAACCACTCGACGATGTTTTCGTCCGAAATCGTCATGTAGCGTGTCGTAATCCGAAGAAGAGAAAAGAGAAGAGAAAAAGAAAAGAAGAGACAAGGAAGAAAAAAGGATAGCAAGTGAAAAAAAGAAGATAGGAGAGAGTGAGAGAGAAAGGAAGATAGATAGAGGAAGAGAAAGAGGGAGAGAGAGAGAGAGAGAGAGAGGAGAGGGTTGGAAAAGAAGAGAGAAAAGAAGGAAGGAAGGAAGGAAGGAAGGAAGAAGAAAATCGGCAAGAAAGGCTGTTCACCTTCTTTCTCCCTCATTCTTTCCTTCAATATCTCTGTCTCACTCCCGCTCTAGCACTACTTGAAGCAAAGGTGCGCACCCTATCGGTTGATCCCCACCTTAAGCGCAACGTTCTCTAAGGGTGGGGGTGTAGCTGCTGCGCGCGAAGTCCAGCGGCGCGCGTACGTGTGCGCTTGTGTCGTGTTCGCGTAGAGGGTGGGAGAAGAGAGAGAGAGAGAGGGAGAGAGAGAGAAAGATAGAAAGAGAGAAAGATAGAACGAGAGAAAGAGAGAGAAAGAGAGAGAGAAGCGCGAGCGTAAGCGAACTTTCCCTAACGCTCGATGGCGTACCAGTGCGGATCGTGATTCTGCGGGACGCGCAACGTTGTGTGTCGGTCTCTCTGCTTTCCTTCATTCTGCCGTTTATGCTTCGCGTGTTCTTCGTGTATCTTAAAGAAATAGAAGAAGAGAGAACGAGAGATAGAATAAATAGATAGAGAGAAATAGAGATTTGAATTGTATACATTGGTTTCGCAAGACCGACAGAGAAAAAAGGAAATGGAGAATTAATAAAATTAGGAAAGCGCGGAATCATTGGGGAAACGTCGTTTTCGTCGTTAAGAAGGTACGAATCAAGAGTACCATGATAAATAAGGAAATTTAGATATAAAAAGGAATATATAAATATACATACATACATATATATATATATATATATATATATATATATATATATATATATATATATATATATAGAGAGAGAGAGAGAGAGAGAGAGAGAAAGTGAGATTATTTGAAAATGCGATTCACTTTATTGCATCGAACCGCCACGTTCCGTCGCTTGGGTAGCCCGCGCGGAACCTACAATCGAGAGAACGCACCGTTCAAGGTCAACGGCTTCTCCAAAGCCCTTTTTACCTTGGTCCTTTCTACAAGCGTGTTCTAGGATACTGGAAGAAATTAATTTTTGTCTTTATTTTCTTTCAGCCACTTCTTTCTTTTTTCTCTCCCTTTTATAACTCTTTCTATTTCTCTTTCTCTCTTTTACTCTAATTCGTTAACGTACAAGGTGAGACAGAGGAGAGAGAGAGAGAGAGAGAGAGAGAGAGAGAGAGAGAGAGAGAGAGAGAAGGAGGGATAGACAAAGAGAGAGGACATTTAAATCCTACCTACGCGAGGTGCTAGCCAGAGGTGCCGTTCACGCGCTCGCCAAACCGATTAATTAATCTCAACGTTCTGTGGACCGTTAACAATTGCCTTTTTCCAGTCTCCTCGTTTCTACCCTCATTTTTCCTTTCCTTTTCTCTATACAGTACAGAGAAGAATAGAACGAGAGCGAGTTTAGCGTAAAATATGAAATGCTCGACGAAAGCAATGTTTATTAATTAGCCAGGACATTAATAATTTTGGATTTTGCTTACACGTTACCATCCGTTTATCTGATAGTCCACGAATCGATGCTTTATTTTGTTAGGGCTGTGCGCGTACAATTTATCGGATAAAAAATGTAAAATTAACGCGCCAACCGGTACATCATGGCGTATCGCACGTACGGTATTTAAACAAACGAAATCGAATACCGATTGCGAACGATGGCATAGGGATGTTGATACATGGTGATGAAGGAGGAAGAAGAGGAAGAGGAGGAATAGATGGAAAAGTTACCTCTCTCTCGCGTTTTTCGTATTTTCATGTGAATTACTCGGCTTGTCGATCCGTGACGTTCGTTGGATAAGAGAAAAATAATAAATAAATAAAAAAATATATATATGTATGCAATAGATATATAAATTTAGAAACAACTCGACATTTTTTATTTCTATACGCATCGACAATATTCACTTATTTTTTCGCGATTATTATTTTACGAGAGATAAATCAAACAGATTGAGCAATTCGAGTTTAATGAATAAATAGATAAAAAAAAAAGGAAAAAAAGAAACAAAGCAAGAAAGAAAAAAAAAGAAAGAAAAGAAATGAAATTTTTATACAATCAATTTTAACGATTAATCATTTACAAAGCTTACACGATATAAATCTAATGATACGAAATATAAAAGATTGCTTTGAAAATTAAAAAAAGAAATCGAATCCTACCAACACGTTTTTTCCTTCTTCACACTCGAAGGCATATCGAACTCGAGATTTAGTCTATTTGGAGTCACCTGGCAGTGGTCGGACCGGATCCACGCTCGATCGCATATTACTATCGCGATCACCTGAAGAAGATCTTCGTCCTCGTCCTGGTCCTCTTCGTTGTCGTTGTCGTCCTCGTCCTCGTCGCCGTCAGGTGAAGAACGTCGGGAGATCGTAAGGTGGCCAACTCGGGTGGACTCATTGTCAGTGGTATTTCCAATTGGCCCGTTGCGATCTCCGGGAGTGAAACCGGTTCGACGACCAGCCCTGTCCTCGTCCCTCCGTCCTTCCTTTTACCCCGGTCCCCCACTACCCCACCCCTTTTCTCTCTTTTTCTTTTATTCTCTCTCTCTCTCTATCTCTCTCTCTCATTCTCCCTTTCTCTCTTTCTCTTTCTCTTTCGTTCTTCGTCCGAGCTCAACTCTCTTTTTCTCCTCGCTCGATCGCTCTCGCTTTAGCAGCGACTTTGCTGTTCCTTAGCCTCGGCTACTAGTTCCAACGTCGCGAGTATTTTCAGTGCTCACGAGACTCTCAACGTTCTCCACGAATGATCACCACGGAAGTTACCGACCGGTTTCGCTTCGTCTTCTTCTTCTTCTTCTTGTTCTTCTTATTCTTCTTCGGAGTTCCTCTTTTCCGCGAGTTCATTGTCGAAACATCTTTGCAGTGAGTGAGAAATCCCGTCTATAATCGATTCTTACGAACTTGGATGATATTAAAAGAATTATATTGTGTTCAAGTTAAATCTGATCGGATAAGATTTCTACGAAGATTTTTTTAATTGTGTTAACATATTGATGAACTCAAAAGGACCGCAGCACAAAGTGATCAACTTGAAGAGATCTTTTTTGGGAGACAACGAAAGGATATTGAACGTTATTGGCCTCGTAGGGGTTCTTTCAACGAATGTGAACGAGCAACGTTGATAGAAAGAATACATTTGTGAACTGTGAAAAAAAGGAAAGAAGAAACGAAGGAAGGAAGGAAGAAATAAGACACGAGTGTCGTCAGTAACTCGCAAAATGCACCTTCTGGATCATTGCGTGCGCGTCGTCGGAGTCGCGCGCTTTTCACTCGCATACGCGAATTTCAAAGATGAAACATGCCGATATTCGTCATAACACTGTTCAGAGAAGATCACGCTATAGTGCTTTTTTCTAGAGTAACTAACATCTTCTGTGAAAAAGAAAAGGAAAAAGAGAAAATGTCGATAAAGTCTTTCGAATTCGAAATATGAAACGGACTGTACTGTGCGCGATAAGACCCGGATAAAACTCATACATACACAGACACAGAGAAATTCTCTTCTTCTTTCGTAATGGACATGTGCGTGAAATGGATTCACTGCGATCTTACCGATTATTCGTTCGAGTTGTTAGTTCGCCGCGTGTGTACATCGGAATTAAGAGTATAGATCTGCTTTAGATAAAAGAGGAAGGGAAGTCGCAGATATTATAAGAGAGAGAGAGAGAGAGAGAGAGAGAGAGTGTGAGAGAGAAAGAAAACCTGCTTAAGCGTATGTGTGTGTGTGTATTTATGTATTCGGGTAAACACGCCTATGCTCGAACACAACCACCAGCGGTGGTGACGCGTAACGGCAGTTGCGTTTATCAAATTAGGCTTAACGTCGTCGTCGTCGTCGTTGGTACCGTGTGTAGTGTGACAATAAAACTCATTCGAGCATCATGGATGCGTGGAATCGCGGAAGGATTATCTACGCTTATCTCATATGGGTCGTCTTCAAGGCTACAGCAGCTGGAGGACTGTCCGGTGAGTAAGACTTTTTACTTCTTCGTCCTTTTTTTTATTTTTCTTCGATCCCTTTTCAAATCCTTTCTCCCTTCTTCCTTCTTCTTTTTATTTCTGATTCGATAAGAGTCGTCGTTTCTTGCGAGAAACTACGACAGCATAGGCTGGATAAAGATAGGTAGGGAATAGGAAAAGAGCGAGTGAGATAGATTTCCTTATCCCCCACGGCAACTCGACGATGGACCGAACGCGAACAAACTTTTCCGATAATGAAGTAACTTTTGTTACGTGGCGAAGTGTTACTTGTAGCTTGATGCGACAGATATAACGTAGCTTCTCGGCTCGAAGCTAAGAAGAGAGAAGGATAAAGAGAATAGAAGAGAAAAAAGGAGAAAGAGAAAGAGAGAGAGAGAGAGAGAGAGAGAGAGAGAGAGAGAGGGAGAGAGAAGGAGAAGGAGAGGGAGAGGAAGAAGGAGGGAGACAGATTCATTGCTATCGATCGTAATTAAGGCTCCACGTCGATGCTAACGATCGCTGTTTTCGATCGTTGACGGTGCCAGTATGATGAGGAGGGCGGCGATTCTTTTCACCTCAACGTCGATAGGGAAAATAACGTTTCCTCGTGAAATATCGGTCGTCTGAAGTGTATCGAGGAGGATGGGAATGAGAAAAGGTCGTTCGAATATGGGAAAAAGAGAAAAGGCAAAGTCCGCTTTTTGAGAGACATAACGCGACTGTCATTTTGATCTGAACGTATATTTCGTAGATATGCGTGCGTGAGAAAGAGCCGGGACGGAAAGAGAGAGAGGAGAGAAAAGGAAAATAGAGAACCGTCGATGCTTTTACGCTGAAAATCGTAGCTTCTGCTTTAATCTTCCTGACGGCGACGGTGATTATTACGAGATGCGGAGAAATAGTACGTCGAAATAACGGAGAGAAAGCATTTTTAATCACGGCACTCTTAAGCCGGTAAATATCTGCTCGTGCTATGCTTCGTGGTAAAAAGAGATAGATAGATAGATAGATAGATAGATAGATAGATAGATAAAGAAAGAAAGAAAGAGAAAGAGAATGAGAGAGAAAGAGAAAAAGATTGAGGGTACAGGGTAAAAGTTAGAGAAAAAGAAAAAACTAGCGAATATGAATGTATGCAACGTTCCGGCGAAGGGTTCGACGCGAGAATTACTTTAACCTTTTCCTTTCCAACGAGTATGCAAGCTGCCCTCGTCGTAACTGTAAACAACGATGACGAGATAGCCTCTTTCCCGCGTCCGCGCGTTCGACTACTCGTTGGCGAGAGACAGAGAGAGAAAGAGAAAAAGAGAAAGAGAGAGAGAGAGAGAGAGAGAGAGAGAGAGAGAGAGAAAGGGAAAGAAAGCACGCTTCTTTTATCACGAACGCGAACAACCTCGTGTATCGGATATAATGTAGACGGCGCATAAATTATGTGGAGAGACCTTATCGGCTTCGATTTAATTAGCTGTCCATTCCGTAAGAACTTATCGGGCTGTACGACGTTACGAAGTTTACGTTTACCCAATTTCCGTCGAAAATTTACCAAAGTGAAATGTAATTAATATCAAATAATAATAATAATAATAACAATAATAGTAATTATAATTTCTATTTAGGTATGTCGGTCGACGAGTCTGAGAGAAAAGAAAAAAATATATATATATATAAAATATCAATAGTTTCTATTTCATTTTTATTTTCTTGACGAACAAACATTTCAGATGACTATTATTGTATCATGATAAAAAGGTCCATCACGATTTATCCACAAAGACGATTACGCAAGCTTGTTTTCCAAGGGAAAGACGTAAGTGTAACGTGAAATCTCATTACCGCAAGCCTGACCACGTAGCTCAAAACCTGAATTTAATCAGAGCGTTCGCAAGCATTAATTCGCACTTGTTCGTAATATGCGTAGCTGTATCTCTACAATATTTCTAGACGTTGTTGAAAGTGCAACTGACATTAACGAGTGTATTATATCTATTGATTATAGCTGAATACCTAATAAAAATGATGAATCGCTTGAATAATAAGAAATTCTAAAGAAAAAACTAAATTATTTCTCTTATTAATACACGAAGAGAAACTATAGACAATATAAATTTATTAACGTGTTTAATGACGGTATAATATTAAAAAAATATATATATTTGTACAGGTATCCCTTATACATCAGCTATTATCAAACTATCCATATACATTTTTATTTAATTAAAACGTAACAAATGTTACGACATTTCGATTCATGTCATTTAATTTTCCTTAGGAGAAAAAAGAATGCTATTTTAATTAAATTTCATTTTGAAAGGATCTCTTCAAAAAAATCAGGTCGTGTTTACGAACTTTCGAGCACTTGATAATAACTATATAAATGATATATTTCACATGGTTAAAATGTTTCCCTTTTTCCTTTTTTATTTATTAATATCGTTTCAACTAGCGTTACAGCGTTAACAATATTAACGAGCCGAGCAAGTGAGAATATGTTATTAATGAATTTAATTACTACAGGAGGGCATCTATCGAAGTTAGGATAATAGTTCACGTGTATCCATTAGAGAGAGAGAGAGAGAGAGAGAGAGAGAGAGCACACGAAAGCGAGAGAGATCACAATCATCGAATATATATTCGAAAGCTAAAGCGTAGCGAACGAAAATCAATAACTATATATTTCTACTCGTGCATTAATCTTCGATTGGAACGGCTCGATTTCGGCCGACTAAATCGAGTTATTAAAAAGCTGTAACTTTTTGCTGGTCATTTCGAAACGAAGATAAGTTGTGAGATATCACCAATCGAGCTGGTCGATGATGATATTAACGAATAATTTGCTAAACGATTATCGAAATGGTATGATTATCATATGAAATAACATATGTAAGATAAAGACAAAAACGCAACTCCAAAGAATTGGACATTGATCAATCGGACAATTTAAATTATTGTCACACAATTTACGTTGCTGTAATATTTTTTCTACTTCTCTCTCTCTCTCTCTCTTTCTCTCTCTCTCTCTCTCTTTCTCTCTCTATCTCTTTATATCTCTTTTTCTTTCTTTCTCATACACTTTTGGATTTATACCGTGAAACGAAACCGAGTTAACGTAAACACTTGAGGTTAGAGCCCTTTCGTTCCTATGCCTTTTTTTGTTTTTCCTTCCTCTTCTTCTTCCTTTCTTTTTTATTCTCATTTCGTTTTCTCTTTTTTTATCTTTATACCGCGCATTGGTGTCGGTAAAGGCTTTTCAGACCGCAAATAGAAGGCTCGATGACGAAGTATGTGTGCATTCACAGATGAGCTATAAGTACGTTGTACGTACGTATGCATATGTACATACATACGTACGTACGTACAATCCTGTATATAATCCTATACGAAACGCTCGAAACGAAACTGATGCGACTTTCGTGAATTTGAAAAGACCATGTGAAAAGAGCTGACTACCTATCGTATCGTCGTTATACTATTCCTGCCAGCCTTTGCTTGTAGTGCATTTACTTCTATACTATATCTTAATATGCGATATATGTTTATTAAAAGAAGGCTGTATTCTTTTAGAATGTTGAGAAGTTGTAACTTTTATTGCTTGCTTCTAAGAAGCACGAAAGGAAGATAGTTAAGATGGGGATGAAAGGAAAAATGAGATAAAGGAAGAGAAAGAGAAAGAGAAACAAAGAGAGAAAGAGAGAGAGAGAGGGAGAAAGAAAGAGAGAAGAAAGAGGTACAGTGGTCGAAGTTTAATTATTGCGTTAATTATTGTTGACATTTATAATACGAGGATGGATAATCAAGAGAAGATTCCTCATCTTGCTAAACAAGGCGAAGGTTGTCGTGTTTCCTCAGAAATATCGGTCTCTTCGTGTAATTAACGTGATGTATTCGTGGCCGGGATTTTCTCAGAGTGAAACGTTAATATTTCTTGCTCCTCTGTCTCTCTCTCTCTTTCTCTCGCATATACATACACTTTCTTCCTCTTAATTAGTATTTATTAAGAACATAAGTATAAAGAATTTTAAGTTAAAATGTTTTTACGGAATTGATTGTTAAACTATTAACTAATTGAAATCATAATTTAAAATGAACGTGATAGTGAAACGATGCGTAAAGAAACTAATGGTTCGTACTACTAATGAAATACAGTGGTTGTGTAACGAAGTGTTGAACTTGGTATCGAGCAGTCAAGAAGATATATGCCGATACAAAAGTATAGAATCGCGAAAACGTCGAAATATATTTTTCTTTAGTTTCGTGTTTATTAAAAAAACATGGTTAGTGTTTTCGTTTATCAAAGAGGTAATATTTGAAACGTAGAAAATAATAGGTAATAATTCATGCGTATCTTGTTTGTTATTCGATATTTAATTTATTATTAACGTTTTATAGTGATACTTAGATCCAATGTTTATTATTAAAATAGTAAATAACTTATAATTGATAATATAATAAAGTAATAATCTCTTTTGTATGTTAAACCAAAGTAAATTGAAAACGTTATCGTACTTTTCATTATTATTAGAAAATTTGATGTAAGCGTAGAATGTAATTGCGCCACCACAAATATCGAGCTGCCAACGACGGAGGGTAGTAACATTTCAAGGGAATTCATTTTCCATGCGGCATACACGCGAATTAATGTTTGTGTAAAGCTTCGGCGGAAGAACGACGAGGGTGAGAATAACGACGACGAGTGGTAGACTTATATTCTCGGCTATTGGGTACTATACCTATCAACCTGTAGATTTTCATTAAGCTTTCCGCTAGAATGGGTAAAATGCTTTTAGCGGAAGCTTTTGAAGCGATGATTATTAAAAAAAAAGAACGGTGCTCGTTAATAAGATCGTGTGATAGAGGAAGAGAGAGAGAGAGAGGAGGAGGTAGAGAAGGTGGAGACAGGGAGAGAGAGAGAGAGAGAGAGGGAGAGTTAATAATAGGCGATTAGTAGAAAAAAGGAGGAAAGAAAGTAGCAATAATAAAAATGAAAACAAATAAGTTCTATAAAGGAATTTTTTGATCAGTCCAGAAGGAAGTAAGATCAAGAAAAAGACAGGTCAGAATTTTAAGTGACATAAAAGGGTGAAACGAAACGTATGTTATATTTCGGTCCCAAAGGTACTGCAAAAATATGTCAGCCGGAAAATGGGACACTAACAATCGTACCGTTCTGACCTCCTTATCGTCCCTCTCGACTCGACACCTCTCATGGCACTTATAAATCTTACCGTTACTGTTAACGCCTATCTGTGCGCTCTATATACGTGTTTCTCTCGCCCGATCCTTTCCATATACATATATATATATATAGACATGCGTACACATATGCACATATAGACACATTGCCAAGTTTAACGTCGGCTTTAATGAACACTTACGAGTGAATATCGCGCTAAATGTAACGCCCTCGCGATGTGGTAGAGACAAGGGGGAAGTAAATGAACCGTCCACCACGAAGAAAGGTCGCATTCCGGAGATAGTGGAGCGTTCTCTCTGAATTAGACCTAAGGAATGTAGGTATCTACGTGCACGTTCACGTATATACTTATATACGTTGAAAATTTACAAGGTGTGCGTATACGAAACGTATGTACATACATAAGTACGACGTATTCTGACTACATCCATACACTGTCTGACCTCACTATCTCTATCTCCCTTTCTCTCATTTTAACAAATGTGTGCATGTGTTTTGTTCTGCCAACCGTGTGCCTACTATATATATATATACTGGGATCGCAATTAACGGCTACATTTCGCAACATTAATCGTTTGATTTTATAGTAACCTATATATCTTCTTTCCTTCCTTCTTTTCTTTCTTTTACTCATGTTTGACTATTTTTAGTTCCCCTAATAAGCAGTTCTTAATCTACATGAACATTACTGGCAAACGTGTTATATAGAAAATGCAAAAAAAGACAAGTTGGAAAATGAGATTTAAAGAGGTTCGAGAGAGAAGTAAAGAGAAGGGGGCGAGGGTAGGAAAGGAGACGAAGGATGAAAGGAGGCTGATGAAATTGCAGAATTCTCTTCCAGAAGCTCGAACGGCTATCGATTAACTATCGGAGATGCCAGCGCGACGAGCGCATGACGTTTCGAACGAATGTTAATTGGAGAAATTCTTGGATAGTACTTGGTGATTCGTTATCTCGATGAGTGGGCGTGATGGGAGGGGGGTGTGTTGGGGATGGGAGACATAATTTTGACCTCCTGCAAAAGAATTTATGACCGAGTAAATTTATTATGAAGCGACGACGGTGAGTCCTTTCTCGATGGGACTTCAAGTTTTCAAGTTTTTGAGTTCTCTCATCCCTTTTACAAATTCCATTGCAAAAATATGAATTCTTGGAATTACAAGCTACGGATTCATAACCGTATATTTTGTCGACAGGAAGAGTTTACTTCGAAATCTTACGTGTCCCGTTTTCACAAACCGCTTCGGGGTACATATTTTATTTCGTGTACGCGTCTCTCTGTGCGTGTGTATGTACCATATACTTACTCGTTTGTATAATTTTTTTTATAAAATATACTACTACGCCATAGCTTTTCCACCTTTTCATGCAACTTCCTTCGTAGATTGTACGATATAAGAGGGAGAATAGGAGATTGTTGGTCTTCTCTCGTCGAGATCTTAATCGTTTATTCCAAGCATGGGAGATCGTTAAAATTCGATTTAAAAATTAAAAAGCCAATGAATCGTATGCTATTTCGAAAGAATCGAACAGCACTACAATAGAGAACCCACAATAGACGTTCGTTCATATATCCCTATATTTATCCAAGTATTATTCTCTATTGTACTCTTAAGATTGATCCGAAGAATTTTTATATGCAAATTATCGTCGATCATTGATTAAAAATTGAAAATGAAGTCTTCGTTTTTCTGTGGACTTCAGTTTGAAAGTTAAAAGCAATATATTACGTTGCTCTTTTTTGATAATATTTCGTCCCTGGAAACACGGGCCAAAGTCTCAGAAAGGAAAAGTTTTCGTTTGATCCTTGAAGCGTTAGCGTTTAAGAAACGCGCGAAACGTAAAGGTATTACGTAAGGGAAATATATTCAAGTAGGAGAAGAAGAAGAAGAAGAGTAAGAAAAAGACGGAAAAGAAGAAGAGTCGGGGATGAAAGGATAAAATGTAAGACGACGTCACAGATCAGAGAGCAAAGTCAGTTGAAAATGAAGAACGCACGGGCGTCCTATGGATTTCGTTTAAACTTCGTATCTCACGTAGATACCTAACATTTAAGATGCATCAAATTTGGAGGAAATCGACCCTCCTTTCTCTACCCAAATGTCCCGTCCAATGTAATTATCGACACCTTCTTGCCAAGACATGGTCGTATATCTAATCTTGCCAGGAAACGACTGATTCGATTTTGAGCAGTGCTACCCCATAATACGAGGTAAGCGCTTCTCTCTCTCTCTCTCTCTCTCTCTCTCTCTCTCTCTCTCTCTCTCTCTCTCTCTCTCTGATGGAAAAGCCGTTATCGTCCGAGCTGTTATCGCCGTTAAGTTCATAATCGATATCAAGAAATTGTGTATGAGAGAATATGATATACATTTAAACGATAATTTTAAGACATATCTATACTAAAATAGACGTAATTACGAGAATATCAAATATTTTTCTAGGTCATTCTAATAGAGTATAATATTTTGGCCGAAATTCAGATCATGGTCAGTGACTCGTACCCTCATTGACTTATGTTTTGAATACGATGATATTTACGGAAAAGAGATCGGAACCTGTTTCTTTTTTTTCCTTTTGAAATTAAAGTCCGGATTAACGTCTACTTTGGGTGTTTAAAGAGGGGGAATGGAAAAACAAATTTATATGAACCGAAAAGGTTGTTAAATGTTATTATCTATTATTCTTGTCTTGTGCCATGGGATATTCGTTTCGTATGACTTATACTAAAAGAGAACTCATGGTAAAGTGAGAACTTTGTTAGAAATAACGTCAAAGGATTCGGTGATGCCACATCATTTGCATAAGTACGTTCGTCTATGCATTTATGTGTTGGATGATATTCTAAGTATAAAAGAAAAGAGAGAGAGAGAGAGAGAGAGAGATCAATGATGATCGTTTCGTCTTATGAAACTTAGGAAAGAGATGGTAAAGTAGCACCCAAGGGACCTCGAGTTTTATTTCCCAGCAACGTCGTCAATGATTTACGTCCGATCATAACGAAAGGGAATTAATTCGAAGATTTAAATCCTTCGGAGATGAGGTTGGGAGTTCGCCTTAGAATGAAAATATCGATCGACGAGAAGAAAAGGGAAAGATAGAGAAAAAAGACGAGTAGAAAGAAGAAAAGATGGTAAGAAGTAAAATGAAGGAAAAGTAAGGTGCTCGTGTGAATGCCTTTGCATTTGCGATAAGTTGGACCAGTCATTGGTATCGATGAAATTGAATTTCTCAAGAGCGATTAAGAATTGAACGAGCTTGTCGCTCTCTTTCTTATTTTTGTGATTTCAGAAGGAAAAGAAGTGAAATAATTTGCTAACTTGAAAAGAAAGAAAAATAAACGACAGAGTTTTATCTTACGTTCATATATTTTATATGTTGATATATTTTATTTGTTGAATTATATTCTTTATTTATTGAAATATATATATATATATATATATATATATATATATATATATATATACACACACACACACCAAATTGTTTACGTAAGTTACTTACAATAGATACAAACTACCAGAGAACATTCCAATGATCTAATTAAACATACAAACACGATTGAAAATGGTATACATAATAGTGATCGAACCATGGTTAAGCAGTAACTATCTTGACTCGGCCCTTTTACTCGAAAGAGTTACAAGCTTTGCGCTAGATAAACGGTCATTCTCTGTGTTTGCTCACGGCTGATTCTCGATAGAGCGTATAGAATTAATCAAGCAGGCCGTGTACGCGGTCTGCATTATTGTGTATGCACGCGCGAACGAACTTTATCAGGAAGCTTTCCGCGTTGCTCGTTATACTTCGTGAAAGTCAGCGCTCCAATCGCCATCCCTTTATGATACCATTGTGATCGCATGTCAATGGTAAAGCTTCATCGTTTCGTTACCGATTCTATTCGAAATAATCGAAAGTACCTTAAGATTTATAAAAGCGATCGATTGTATTTGGTTATTCTTCATTCGACAATAATGATCTACTTCGTTGTAGACTTTCAAACTCTGCTGTTTTCCGAAATGAGTTTTGTAATCTTCTTTAACTATGTAAATGTACGCTCGATACGATACATACTTTGTTCTTCAAGTTTTCAAGTTGAATTCAATCATTGATCTGATCTTTCAATCATAGTTTACAAAGCTTTCGACCCAACAATGATTCATCAATATTTTCTAATCTCCACTTGATTGAATTGATTGAATCAAATACGTTGCAAATTCGTTAAACAGCGTATCACTCCTACTTTCTCTTATTATTTTGAAATATTGATTAGACTGATAGACCGTAGATAAGTCGGGTTATTGCAAATAGTCGAGGAATATTCGATCCTTCTCTTCGTTACAAATCGATAGGTGCATACCATTGTTTTTCCAGTTAATGCAATAGTAACGGTTAATAAAATGGAAGTGAAACCTGCAATGCGTTTTCACATCGCTTCCGTTTACGAAACTAGGTCGTCACGAGAGTAGTAGTTTATTAAGGCTTACCTAGAAAGCTTTATATACACAACTGTCCCTTATTTTATTCCTTCGGACAGCTGTCATCGTTTTAATAGGATAATACGTTTTCTCTCGAAGCTCGATTTAACGGTTTCGCGGTGAGTCGAGCATCCCGAAATTTCTATAACTCGAAGTAACACGTTACCGAGCGGTAACAGTTTCGCTTTAACGCGTAATCGTGACGCGCATTAAGTCCGTTTACTCCATTACCAAAGTTCCTCAAGCTACGTGCAAACAGTTTAATGTCTCTTTTCTCTCTCTCTCTCTCTCTCTCTCTCTCTCTCTCTATCTATCTATCTCTCTATCTATCTATCTTAATCTATCTATCTCTATCTTTATCTTTACCTTTCTGTTGGAAAATTCGTGTCTCGACAATAAAGAAAGTCGAAGAGTTAAACGATTTCGATAAGGATAATGAATATAAGAAACGTTATTATGATAACATTGGTCCTTTCATGATCGATTTTAAATATTATACCTAAAGTTATCTCTTTCTCTCTTTTTCCTTTTCTCTCTCTCTCTCTCTCTCTCTCCTTCTCTTTCCTTCTTTCTCTCCTTCTCCCTCTGTGTCTTTTCCTTAAGTACGCCCATAGATATTTACGAAGAGGTTCAATGGCATGAACATCATCAGTAAAGTGTTTGGCTATCTCTCTTCCTCTCTGTTTTTTCTCTCTTCATTTCTCTCTCTCGCTCTCTCTCGCTCTCTCCCTTTCTCTCTCTCTCTCTCTCTCTTTCATCTGTGGTCTAATCTTTCATACAAAGTGTAGCGTTACTATGAACACAACGGCTGGAACCATTCCGCAATCATAATGCCTGGAAATGGTCCCCTAACGCACACGGGCATCGACGAGGATACGAGCCAGATCCTAGCTTGTATAGTCGCTATATATATTGCCTGACACAATAGGAGAACCATGCGAGTATCGACTGGAAAGGCAAAGGGACAAAAAGAAAATGCCAGCGCTTTCGAAAAGAAGGGAAAAAGGAAAAAAAGGAAGAAAAAGAAATCACGACAGAAGAGGTACATACGTCGGCGGTTCTTTTGATCTGGTTCGCTTTCGGAAGTTTTTGAAAACGATCGTTCGATAACGTACACACACATACAAACAGAGAGAGAGAGAGAGAGAGAGAGAGAGAGAGAGAGAGAGAGAGAGAGAGAGAGAGAGAGAGAGAGAGAGAGAGAGAGAGAGAGAGAGAGAGAGAGAGAGAGAGAGAGAGAGAGAGTAAAGAGACATAGACACTCATATATTAAACAGGTAGAAGATGGATTCGTAAAATTTCTTTCATTAGGTAAATGTAACGAGATATGCTCAAAAGTCGATCTTCCTGGGATCTTGGAAGGTTATCGCGACGTGAACGTAATTACGAGCACAGTGGAGACACATTTTTAGTCCGAGACTTTCTATCGAACTCCTCGTTCCATCTCCGTAATTTCTTATCGTAGAAAAAACACCATTGGGTGGGATGAGGAGGAGTGGGTTAGGAGGGAGGACCGGTTGGGTGGGTGGGTGCTTCGACCGAGGGTGTTTCAGGCGATAATTAGCGTTAAGCTTTTCACGCGTCAGTGGTCTCCTCATTATCGATAACCTGTCGTGAACGCGCTATTAGTTACGCATTATCGAGTAATTCCCACTTAAAGTTAATCTCCTTGATAGGTAAGCTACTTTAGTGCTATCTCTTAAAGTAATCTTTAGACTTAACTATGTACATACACACACACACACATATTTATATAAGATTTCCTTTAAAGACTATTATTATTATCTCTACGAAAAGATTTGGAATTGTCCATGGAAAATGTGTTCGATAAATCGTTTGAAAGCGATTCGATTTGTATACTGCGTGTGTGTGTGTATGTGCGCGCGTGTGTTAAGCGAGTCGAACTGATCACTACGGAATTTTACGCTCTCGATCAGGCGTGGTACAGTTAATGCGAAATAATTGGAATCGTGATTTGTTTAGTTCGCTGGAACGTCACGGTAAATGCAAGAGAGAGAGAGAGAGAGAGAGAGAGAGAGAGAGAGAGAGAGAGAGAGAGAGGGAGAGAGAGAGAGACGATGGAACTCTGAGTGCTAGTGAAGCATTCTAAACGGATTTAATTATTCTGGTTGATTTGAAGAATTTTAATCACAGAGTCGTTTGTATATCCCACAAACGAGATTCGCTTTTTAATATATCAGATAAACAGATATTATACGCTCATGATCATAACACCATTTCAACGATACTAGAACAGAATTGTAATAGGAAAGAGAAACCAGTGCGTGAACGACGTGATTTACATAATAATGTTATGCGTACTATTATATTTGAATTGTATTATACGATATGATCGTGGTAATTCTTTTATCGATGCCAAAATAAAGCGATAATTTCGGATCATCAATTGAAAACGATTTTGGAACCGTTTCAATTTGCAATTACGTAAATATAGATGTATACTTTTCTAGAGGTGGAAGGACAAAAGAATCGAAAATATCGAAAAAATCTAATTCGTTTTATCGTCTTAATATAGTTCATAAATTTAGTTTCTTTTGGTTTTCTCAAAATTACAAAGAATATCAATTCTAGAATGTATAATGGTTTCTTTTATTAAAGGAAATATTTATCTTCCCTCATTCATTGTTTTAATTATATGGATTATACCCTTAAAAAAAAAATACTTGAAATCACCGAAAGATACGAACGTTAGAAGATGTCGAAAAAGATAAATGCAAGCACATTGCGAGAATAAAAAAGAAAAAAAAAGAGAGGAAGTGAGAACAGTTCGTATCTTTCACCCTAAGATATAAAATATGAAGCGTGGATTGCTAGTAAGATCTCGTTCGGTTGAGTTTAATTTGTATTTTACCTTTTATTACGTTTCGGAATGGAAACGCGGAGAAAATAGCGGCACAGCCTCGTCTTATTAATTCCATTGGCTTTTGCAAATTTTCATTGGCTCCTTTTTCTTTAAGTTTTAGCAGCTTCCAACGGTCCAAAAGGAATCCGATTACATTATTACTTCAACTACTTCTAGATCTCCTTCAACCGGTAACAACTTACTTCGTACTTCAAACTTTTCCCTCACTACGAAACAAACTTTGTGAAAAGATAAACGAGTGAATGGTGGTACCCACCCACCGTTGCGCTGTTTACCATTGTCCCTCTTTTTCTATTCATCTTCTCTTTCTCTCTTTCTCTCTCTCTCCCTCTCCCCCTCTCTCTCTTTATCGTTTATCTTTATCTTTATTTTCATCGTCTTATCATTTATAATCTGTCGTTGATATATAATATATTATATATATATATATATATATATATATATATATATATAAAAGTGTTATAACATTTATAATAATAGAGAAAAATTAAATTTCTATGTACGTTCTTCTTCTCTCTTTTCTATATCATCTTATTTACATTTATCTATTTTCGTAATAATTTATTAATATTTAGTTCGTAGATTGTAGTAAATGTTAAATTAAATAGTAAATGTACCAATTTTTTGTGCGATTAAATCATTATTATTAATCAGTATAATATTGATAATAATAGAGAAAATATAAACTTTTTCATCACGCATAAATCTTCGTACGATCGGCACACGATGGATCCATTAACAAGAGCACGCGACGTAACGTGACCGCAGACAAGGAATTCCTCGCTCGCGATATATCGCTCCAACTCGAGCGATATCTTTCACGCCTATCGCATTTCTTAGCACCAATACGACCTACCTCTTGCTAGGGTACTGCTTAGAAAACGCGAAAAGAGATGAGAAAGATATTTTGTGTCGAGTTAAAAAATAAAAAAAAATATCTTTTTCTTTGTATCTAATTGTTCGTAACAAATAGTTATGTAAAAATTACGAATATGTCGTTAAAAATGGAAAATAATGTTTGAAGTGATTTTCGTTCGTTCGTTCGTTCGTTCGTTCGAGAGAGAGAGAGAGAGAGAGATAATATCATAGAAAATGGTTTTTGTTTGAAGTCCATACTATTATAAGTTTCGAAAATATTCAAAAATGAAGAAAATTTATTAATTTTGATTGACTGAATCTATATAATTTTTTGGAAAAAAGTGCCGTCACACTGACCTATATAAATTCCTAAAATTTATTCTGTACCGCTATTTTATTATGTACTACCATTACCACGGACAGCTGTACTGACAAATTATGAATGGCAATTTTCATAAGGCGATATCTTCGGAACGAAAAGTTGTAGAGACATGAAACAAAAACCATTTTAAAGGAGAGAAAATTATCTTTTCCTCTACGTTCTCAGAAATCATTGATATAATAAAATCGATTTATTGATATTCTTTCGATACGTTTCTTTCAAATATTGTATGAATTTTTAAAATCGTAAGAAGGAATGGATTCAGTAATAATAAATTAAAAATAGAAATGGAAGAATAATTCATAAGAAAAAGTGATAAAAAAGGAAACTCTCTCTCTCTCTCTCTCTCTCTCTCTCTCTCTCTCTCTCTCTCTCTCTCTCTCTCTTTCTCTCTTTCCTTTTCCTTTTTACAAGACTTTAGACGAAGGCTCGTCGTCCTCAGTGGAATTTCAGTCGAGGTAACGCGCCTTTGAGTTTTATGACTCGCTTAAAGTTTCAAGACTGGCGATTTCCAATCGCTCAACGCGTTCTTGCTAAACTCTCGATAAATGTGAAGGGTACGAGAAAAAGAGAAAGAGTATAAAAAGAGAATGGAAGAGAGAAAGGTAGAGAAAAAGGGAAAAAGAAAAAATAGAGAGAGAGAGAGAGAGAGAGAGAGAGAGAGAGGGAAAGAGAAAGACAGTCGAACGAGTGGTTGGTTTCTAGGTTAGAACGAAAGATTTAGAGGCATGTGAAATAGGGAAAAAGAAAGAAAAAAATAGAAAGAGAAAGAGAGAAATAGAGAGAGAGAGAGAAAGAGAGAGAGAGAGAGAAATAGAGAGAGAGAGAGAGAGAGAGAGAGAGAGAGAATGGGAGGAGATTGCAACGAGGTATTGCGATCGCTATTGCCGCGACCACCGCTCGCGTTCAATAAAAGGTGGGAAAAAGCCGTTTTGACAGACGCGTTTGTCGAGTCCTCCTGGTGCGATTTTACTTCGCGTGGCTCAGCGGCCGTGCGCATATGACTGTAATCCTCGAGAGTAGCACAAAGCTACTGTTAGGTAGTAGACCCTGTGCTGCTACTGTCGGCTATCCTCCTGCTGTTGCTACTGCTACTGCTAGTGGTGCATCGCCGACGTCGACGTTTCGTCGTCACGACGACGAATCTCTTTTTAATCAAACGCCCATGTACCACCATCCACGTCCCGGATATGCACTCGCGACAAAAACTCCCAATCGCCTGCTATCTAGTCGAGCATCCGTGGAAGGAAATACACTTGAATACGACGACCTCTTTTTCTAAAATGAAATATACAATAGAAGAAATGAAAGAGCTTATTTAGTTTCTTTCTTAATTGAAATTAAATATTTTTCATTTTTATAAAATTATTTAAAATCGAATGAAAGGTTAGATAATAGATCGAAAATCTTATAAAAATTTATTCGCAACGAGGTTGTCGATGCCCGTGTGAATCTCACATATCTATCGGGAGAGAGGAAAATAGAGAGTTAAGAAGAAGAAGAACGTTGAGGAAGAATTGCGAATCGGGAGGAAGAACTTTCCGAGTTTATCGATTTCCATATAAAAAGGCTCCCATTAAGTCGAAGAATCGCCTGTTGAGGCTCCATTAGGCACGATCCGAAGAACGGAGTTATAAATTAGAGGTCCGCCTACTACTGGCTTCCCGTCATGAATTTCTAATCCCGATAAAAAGTACGGTTTCATTTCGGTTACACCGATGTAACGATTTAATTGGCAAAAAGAAGAGGATTCTGTCGACGTTGACGTTGACGATTTCGGTGAGGTAACGATCTAAACGAATTTCTCAGATAAGTTCATCACTTTACTTTTTTTCTTTTTTTCTTTCTGTACTTATTTTCTTTCTTTTTCCTTTTTTTTTTTTTTTAACAGATCGTAAAAATCCGAAGCAAATTTCTTTGCAAATCTTTGTAGAAATTTTACGTGTATGTTTCATCGTCATGAATAATTCACTCTCTTAACGGAATGATTTCTTGTAACTCGCTAATCTTAAAATTTTATATATCTTTCAACCCGATATAATGTAGAGAGTCTTTTGTCGCGATAAATAATTCTTCGTACGAAATGTTATCGAGTTTCTCTATCTTTCTCTATATATGCATGCATATATATACGTTTCTATTCAAAGCATTATGCAATCAATTTTCTAACAATAAGCAAAGTTATGATACTCATTCATTTTCTCTTGTTTTCTCTCTCTCTCTTTTTCTTTCTCTTTATCTTTCTCTTTCTCTTTTTCTCTATATTTTTCTTACTATCTCAAACTATGGTCGAGTGTCGTTTAAAAATATCAAACTACTCGCGTTTAAATACGTGTAATAGACTCTTTATACACTACCACCTTCGTCTACGATGTAATTTCGGATAAAGCAAGTGGGCTTACTTGCAACGACGCGTTTTAATTATGATCTTGCGTGCAGACGTCGTTTTATCATCCTTCTATAAGGACGCCTACGCTTTAGTTCGACCCCTTAGAACGCGGCCGCATAGTTTACGTTGGGAGTACTATGATATAGTCTACGAGTTACGAAGATATTGAACTTTAAATTGGACGAAAGAGAGAAATCACCCTGATGATAATATATTGTAATTGTGAACAATGCGACAGATTTTTAAAACGTCAACGGAATCATTTTGTTTGCGAATGTTAAATAAAAAAAAAGAAAGTAAAAAGGAAGTAATTCGTTCAAAAAGTAACGTGTAAGTTTAGATAAATAATAAAATACATTTAGTCAAACAATGAGAGAGTAAGATGTTCAATCAAAATAAAGTGTCAATATAAATATGCATATTCCTCTACGTTAATAAAAACAAAGAGATTCGTAAAATTATATATCAGTACAAACAATGTCCGGCAAGTGTTCATTAGCCATATCAAATGAACTCATTTATAAGTCTTTGTAATACACAGGCATGTACGCTCACCAATACTTTCTCTTTCACTCGACATTACAATCACACGTAGCAACTTTATATATTTTGTTGTCATAGAATGATGTCCACGCGGAGATTAAATTTTCGTTCAGTGTGCATCGTTCGAACGAGTTCGTGCGCTTTCGTAGGAAGGTGAATAAGCGCAAACGACATATAAACGGCCAACCGCGGTGTTAACTGAGCCATAGACGCAGAATAGCCGAGTAATTTCCATATTTATGAAAAGTTAATCGCGCTACCGTAGGGCAAACTAGCTTTCACCGTTGGTAAAGCCGCATACATTTTTTTGTACGCGCCAACGCGAATTAGACTCTGTGTCAATGTCAGGGGTGCTCGGAAACAAGCCTTTGAGCCGTCCACGATACGTCCGATAGCCGTTTACTGTACATCACTGATAAATATCAAACAGGACCGTTTATTTCTCATTAAAGCTTCGACCACATATCCCTTCAACTTTCAATACACACACACACATTTATATATATTTACGTCTCGTCTATAGCAATGCTATATATCTAGATAAAGGGAAGAAATCTGACATATAAAAAATCACTAGATCGATCCTTCCCCATCGTCCTCCTTTAATATATGCGATGGACGTTCGACAAAAAAAAAAGGAAAGGAAAAAAGGAGAAATAATTCGTTCGATCGACGATAAATCCATCTCCCGAATTTCACGCTTCCGAGGGTGGGCTCTCTCTCTCTCTCTCTCTCTCTCTCTCTCTTTCTCTCTCTTTCTATGCGTCAACGTCGAACAAAAGAAACGATCCCATCGTTGTGGTGTTCGTCACGCGCGTCGATACTTCGCGTAATACCCTCGAATCATCCGATCCCATCGTCGACAACGACCGACAAGTATTAATATTCATGAAAGTAGGAGATGCAGTATTAGTTGCAGCACGAAAGAGAGAAAGAGAGAGAGAGAGAGAGAGAGAGAGAGAGAGAGAGAGAGAGATTAGTAATAGTTTCATATCTATCCTTTTCTTACTTACTCGTGACGGTACTCGTCGAGCCAATAAGGGAAGTAAACAGAGTTCTAACGATTGGCGTGCACGAAAACCCGAAAAGGCCCTAAGAGATTAGATCCCTTAATTCAGAGATTTTTGTCGAGAAGAGAAAGAGAGTGTATAACACGTGATACACACACGCGTGCGTGCGTATATCATACGGATTTCTCGTTGGTCCTTTTACGTGTCCCTTCCTTATTATGATTTTAGGGGATCTTTTGAGAGAATTGTATTCTGTAAGCAATCAGAATTAAGGATGAATAAGAAGAAAAGATTATTTTTGATATATCATATCATATGATTTAAATCAGTTTTACAAAAGTCTCATCAGTAGAATAATTTATATAGAACTATAGTTGAATATTGGGACATTTGTACGATATAATTTATATATATGGACGGGATCTAGTATGAATTTGTATCTATACAAAAAGATCTATGATAGTCGTTCCTACGAGTTTAGTAATTTCTTCGTCGTTCTAATGTCAAGAGGACGCAACCAATCTTCGAAGGACTCGCGATTCCTCGCGTCTTGAAGTTTAAATCGCGTATACATCTTCCTGCCTCTCTTTCTTTCGCTTCAGCACACACGCATACAGACAACATATATATATATATATATATATATATATATATATATATATATATATATATATATATATATCCGTTCCTCGTCTCGACTCTACCCGTGGCTCAGCGAAGTGCGAAGTGTCAGGGTGCATAATTTATTTCGTTTATACGTCCTTCCCGTGTGCATACCTAGGGGGCTTCGCCTGTCAAGAATGCTCGGATGTTATATTTATTCAGAAGGTTTGAAGCCGACTAAACCGATGTTGGTCGAGAAGAAAGATGGAGGTATCGAGAAGGGTGGCCGTCAAGTGGGGTGGTGGCAAGGGAGATGGGGTACTATGATATGGAGTATGAGGGGTGTAAGCGTTGGAAAAAGGGAGGAAAACGAAACGTGGCAATTGATTTTCCATACCATATACGCTCATGAACTTTCCTTTTTTTCTTTTTCGCTGTTCTCTCTTTTTTCTCTCTCTTTCTCTCGCTTTCTTCACCTTCGTATTTCCAGATCCGTCGAGGCGAAGCGATTTGTTAGAAGGTTCCAACCGTTACTCGCTAAACTGGCTTACATTACGAGCGTGTCCTTCCATCCATGTTAAAGCGTCTTGCATCTTTTTCGAATCTATTTTAAATCGACATCTCTTCGACTCGAATGTCGTCTTTGTATGGGCGTACGTCCGTACGCGCGCGCGCGTGTGTGTGTGTATATACATATATATGCTTACGTATTTGAAAAAAATATTTGACGATTTTGAAAAAAATATATTATTTGTCACGTTATGCTTAAGGTTGTATTAAATTAAACATTGTTTATCCTTAAGTAAGTGGTAAACAATTGGTTAAACAAGGATTATCAATTCTTAATTGCAAATATTTAAGGACGTTAAGTAAGTAAGAATTGCTGGCTTAACGAGTTGGTACCTATTTCGAGTTTTCGATTAAATCTCGATGCACAATTTAATGCGGACGCTGACATCAAATTTGCTACAGTTACTCGGCCAGTTACTGGCGATCTTAGTTAATTATGTACCAACACGTAAGCGAATCTTAGTGGCGGCCAACGTTGGCAAACATTTCGCCCGGCTCGATTTGGCTCGATTTGGCTATCGTTGCTTCAAACGAATTTTAACCGTGCCACAGGAATTGTGAATCAATCTATCTTACCTTTTAAAATATTCGATACTATTTTAAAGGCATTATTAAATAATACCAGTTTAAATAATAGCAGATTACTAAAATTTTAAATGAACCCTTGCTTCTTTCTATTATGTAATTAACAAGAACAAATATTTTGAAAATAGGAGTCTCTATATATTATTCTAATTAGAAAAGAAGTATCTGTTTATTTCAGGCAATTTTTAAAAATTCAACCGCTAATAATGGTCTTAATAAAAATCTCATGTACGTACTTTTTCATGCGTGTGTGACTTTTGCAGTTAAATTGTTAAATTTTACATTAAATTTTCATTCTCATAACACCATCACGTGAGTGAGATTGACAAAAGGAAAGTGATAGGAATGCATAATATATTTTCTCCGTAGATAAAGAATTTTTAATTTGATTTGCAAATTTCACGTTGTTCAATATTCTACAATAGTGTCTGAAAAGTATGAAAAAAGAAAGAAGAAAGAGATATAGAGAGAAAGAAAGAGAGAGAGAGAGAGAGAGAGAGAGAGAGAGAGAGAGAGAGGGAGAGAGAGAGAGAGAGAGAAAGAGAGAGAGAGAGAGAGAGAGAGAAGAGAAGAAATAGTATTACCGACATTATAAAAAAAAATATTACGAAATGAAGAAATTTTTCTCTGAAGTTTTAGAATCTCAAGCTTCTCGAATTCCAGATTTTCAACTTCTCATTCCTCCATGTTTACCTCAAATTCAATAGCTTCTATCGAAGGTGCGAATCGCGCATCGGGTCGTATAAACTTACCTTACGTACCAGGTTTTAAAATTGATTTTGACAAATCAATCGGATAGCGCGAGTTCTCAGAATTTATAGGCAAGTTTTGAAATCCAATTCGGCTGGACGAGGATCGCGTGTTGCGGAACGGAACGTCGAGGGACAATCGTAAAATCTGACACGCGTTGAGGTGTAAACGTATAACATGAGGAACTTTTCGAAGCTCCTATATATATATATATATATATATATATATATATATATATAGTGTGTGTGTGTGTGTGTGTGTGTGTGTGTGTGTGTGTGTGTGTGTGAAAGGCTTCACGTTTTGAGGAGGCGAAAGAGCAGTAGAAGAGGACGCGTATTCGAGTATTCGAAATTCTGATTTAATTGTGTCAAGCAGCGTCGAATAGAAGTACTCGATATACATATATCCGATAGTATCGAGTACTCCAAGTTCGTCGAGATACTTCGTCGAGTACTCGGACTTCATCGAGCTACTCCAAGTTTCGATTCGAGTCGAGACCTACGACAAGCTTAGTCGTCGGAACTTTACGTGAAAATCGTTCGAACGTTTCCGATGTTTCTCTCTACATCGTAGAGAATTTTCTTTTCTTAAGACAATAATGCGAGAAACGTTAGATAATTCGCTAGTTCTTTCGGAAACGTTGAATTTTATATCAATCGTTTTAAGTAATCAAACTTTCCGAACAATTTTATACCGACTATTTTCGATCATAGTTTTCATTGTTTCTTTTCTGTATAAACAATGTAAAAATAAATTTATAAAAATCTTTCTTGAAATTTCTTTTCTTTCTTTCTTTTTTCGTTTTCTTTTTTCTTGCGATCAACTTTAACAGTTCTCGTAGAACAGATACGTATTTCCATAAATTATTTACACCCTAGTGAAAACGTTAGAGAACAAGTTTGCACCAAAGTCAAAACCAAAATTTGCAATGGCTCGTTAATGGTATCTCGGCGTTCGCATTAGAGGCTGTTTCGTCGTCTCTTCGTAGATTATAGTGGTGGTTCGCTTTATAAACGAACAAATGTGTTCGCGCTCAATTACCGCGACAGTAATGTACGGACGGGATAACGATAACGTTGTGCTCGAAGCGATACTACATAGAAATATTCAGTCGTTTTTAATTTTGAACGAAACGCTTGAGTTTCATTGTCTTATATTTTTGAATTGATTTTAATGTAATTTTTATTTTTTCACTTCAATCGAATCTTCCATTTCTAAATCAATACGATGCTTTCAATTATTTGTTCAAGTTTAACTATAATTACGAATGCAAACAGGTTAAAGATGAATTTTCGATATCGCTTAAATTAATTAACATGATCAAAGGTTTCTTGCAATTATTACACTCGATTTACAAAGCACGTTGAATATCAATCGATTGATGATGTATTCTCACGAGGTAAAGATTTTTACGAAGAAGCAAAGGCACGTAGTAAGCATGTTTCTTTCTCGTTTAGATCAGAACTCCGATCTTGAGAGACGCTTAAGCAGGAGAGCGTAACAACGTGATACTTGGACCGAGTCGACCCTGATATCCACTCTCTCCGATCGTATACATAGCGACTTCTATTACATCTATAACATCTCTCCCCCCTTTCCCCCTGAAAACTTCCTCTTTTACTTAGATATATATACACATACACGCACACACACCTATGTGTATATAGATATACATAAATACATATATATGTGTCAATACACACACACACACACACATATGAGTCATTCCACGTCAAACCGGACAAAAACGGGCGAAAAATGACCTTGGGTTCTTTGATTTTGAAATAAATTTTTTTACAAGTTCTCTGTAATAAATGATGGATCAAAAAATTTTTATTTTATTTTTATCACCCCTAGTTTAGAAGTTACACGGGGTTGAAATTTCCGAAGAACGACGAAAAATCGAAAACACGCCCTCCTTTAACAGTGGTTGATTCAGAGGCGACGCCACGGGCGCCCGCGACACGCTGTTTTGACACAGTTCTTATGAATCCTCCATTTTATAATTCTAGACTTTTACGGAGAATTGATCAAGGAATACGATGATATTTTTTTAGAATTTTTAAAGCTAACGAAAGTCTCGAAAACCACGTTTGAAAAATATTATTGTTTATAACAAATGAAATGGTCAATTAAAGTGAAATGATAAAAATATGTCGTGAAAGTGTCATTCAAGATCTACAAAACACATTTTGTAGAAGTCTGTAGAATTAATAGAACCGGATATATGAGCAGTTAAAGAAGGGCGTGTTTTCGATTTTTCGTCGTTCTTCGGAAATTTCAACCCCGTGTAACTTCTAAACTAGGGGTGATAAAAATAAAATAAAAATTTTTTGATCCATCATTTATTACAGAGAACTTGTAAAAAAATTTATTTCAAAATCGGAGAACTAATGGTCAGAAAGCTGTCTGGTTTGACGTGGTATGACTCATACACACACACACAAAGAGAGAGAGAGAGAGAGAGAGAGAGAGAGAGAGAGAGAGAGAGAGAGAGAGAGAGAGAGAGAGAGAGAGAGAGAGAGAGAGAGAGAGACACACACACACACACAATAACAGCCACGAAAAGAGTAGTAACAGTCAGCTTACCTCGTGGGAAAAGCGTGCTGTTCTCTGTGCAAACCATAATATTAGTTTGAAGATGTAGGGAAGAGGAGGAGAAGAGAGGAGGATAGAAAACTAGAAAGGAGGAGGAGGTAGATGGTGGTAGCCAGAGTAGATGGTACATGTACGAAAATAAGAGAGAAAGAGAGAGAGAGAGAGAGAGAGAGAGAGAGAGAGAGAGAGAGAGAGAGGAAGAGAGAGAAAGTGAAGGTGCTTCGTACGTGACGCTACTGTTCGGAGTAAGGTGTCGCAGAAGTCGCAGATGTCTCTTGATTTATTGGCGCGACAGCTTCCGGAGACGAGCGGAATTTCCAAAATGGTAGCCATACGGCTGCTTTGACTCTTCCTTCCTCTCCACATCGAGAAGACGAAAGAGAAGGAGGATTTGCGGCTCACCTGTGCGCGAATCGAGCGAGACAACGAGCTGCCGGATCGTCTTATAAGCCGAGTCTTAATCTCCCTTTCGAGACATTTCTCTCTCTCTCTCTCTCTCTCTCTCTCTCTCTCTCTCTCTCTCTCTCTCTCTCTTTCTCTTTCTTTCTCTTTCTTTCGACAATTTCAGAATTACGAATTCGAGAGACAATCGTTAAACGAAGAAAGAATCCAAATTCGAAATTATTCTAGTTTCTAAACTCAAATATTTTTCTTCCCTAAATTTTCTTATTTAGATTGGATTTTTTAAAATATGTTCTTGATATTTTTTGTTGAACGTCGGGTAAACGAAAAAAAAAAAAGAAAAACAGATATAAGACAGCAAGAAAAAGAATCTCTAGGAACTTTCGATCTATTTATCTGGCAATCACTTTTTTTACGTTGGCCTGAGTAAATATCTCTAGAAGTAACGAAGCAATCAGTTTGAAAGTTAGCACCCTTTGCTATGGGAGAAAAAAAGAAAAAAAAAAAGAAAAAAAAGAAAACAAAATAAAAAAGAAAAAATCTCTCTTCAATTACCTTTCTACCTAAATAAACTTTAAATCTGATTTTAATGACTGAAAAAGAAGGTAATGTTGTTGTTAAAATTGTTTCAGTAACTTCGTAATACGAAAATAACAACGTACTTAATTAAGAAAAAATAGTGAAAGAAACAAAACTAATTGTGTCATTATAACTTAAGTGGACATACTTGATAAAGTAAAAATAAAATTAATTAGAAAAATTTCTAAATATTCGACCCTGCAAGTTAGAATATCCTCTTAAGCCATACGCAGCTCTTTTGTCTGTCAAATTGCCAACACCGAATCCGTTAATTAGAGTGATTCACGATCCTACGAATGATCTGACTAAGTAAGGGGATAAGAAAGGAAGGAAGAGAAAGGGAGAAAGATATCTGTCGCGGTGTTAGCGAGGTCGAATAAATAGGTTGATATTAATAAAACACGGTAAAAGCATGTTCTCGGTGCCGTTCTTACTCTATTCTCTCTCTCTCTCTCTCTCTTTCTCTCTTTCTCTCTTTCTTCTTGTTTCTTTTCTTCTTCGAGAAGAGAAGAATATCCTCGGGGAAATCATTACGCTCCTTGAGATTGATGCCCTCGACCCTTTGCCTCGTTTCGTTTAACCCTCGACACGATGTGCAGCGATTTAGCCGAAGTACGAAGTACGCTCTTGGCCGCGCCGGTCTCGCTCGATTTTTCCGTTCAATTTTAATATCAGCATATTCTCGGTAAGATTTAAATTGGAATCGACGTGGAAACGAAAAATATAATACAATTTTCTTTTTTACCGAAAATTGATGCCTTTCAAATCCGTATGTTTTAGTTTATTTCAATGCGACGAAATTTACGTGATATTACCTCGTTAACTTTATTATATTCTTTCTCCTTTAGTATATCGGAAACAATATCGTATAACCGAGTTATTAAAAACGATAAGACTGTAGGAAACTTGACTTATGACTTTTTACGATGGTGAAATCAACGTTCGTCATAAAAAAATGCGGAGAGTCCCTTAACCACTCTCTCAATAATGTTCATGCGAGCGTGAAACGAGTTCTCTCTCTCCCTCAATATGTATATGCCATTCTCTCTCTCTCTCTCTCTCTCTTTCTCTCTCTCTCTCTCTCTCTCTCTCTCTCTCTCTCTATCTCTCTCTCATTCTCTCTATCTCTTTCTCTCCCCCTTTAGTTCTGTCTACCTCTCTTCACTGTTCCTGCATCTCTTTTACGAAATAGAGCGAGAAAGGGATTCGAGAGACGTACGAGAGAGAGAGAAAGAGAAAGAGACGAAGGGATAGAGAGGGAGAATAGCAGAGGGCAAAATTGACTCGGTCGTGAAATCGAAATTGCAGGGAAATGAACAGCTCGCCGTTGGTAGCCGAGATTAGACATCCGAAACTCGGATTGCTCTGTCAAAGGAGTCACCAACAGAGTCGATACCTTTCTCTTCCTCTTTCTCGATATATCGATTGCTCACGTAGGACATTATCACGTTGTATTCCTGAAACAACAAACTCCGTTTAACTATTATCTTTGTTCTTCGTTCTTTTTGATTTTTTTTTGTTTTTCGTTATTCTTTATCATTTATGTTCTCGCAATAATCAGTGAATATGACGAAATTCATAAAAGAAACCGAACGTATGCAGACAGACAGGCTTGGTACAATTCACTCGCTTATCGAATTCAATTGCGATCGGAAGCTCGATGATAGATAGTTTTGCAACGATCCGGAAAAGAGGATTTTCGCGATTACTAGTTATATATTTGTGTGTGTGTGTGTGTGTATATCTATCTATATAGAAGATATTGCCGTGGAAATGCGAACGAGGAGAGTTAGGAGAGGTTGACGTCGAAAGAAAAGAGAAAAGAAAAGGAACCTGAGAAGAGAGGCAGAGGTAGGACCGGGAAAAAGTAGAAGAAATCGAGGAAGCTTATCAAACGGGTTTTCAAATTACAGAAGTGATCCCCTTCGTAATAGACTCTCCTATTGCGACTTATAGGATCTCGCTTGGCTCGAGCCAGCCGGAGAATTATAAAGGAAAGTAGTATGGTCGGGCTTGAGTGAAGTGGAGTAAGACGAGGGAGCATCTTACGTTGGGATAGAGGAAACGACTGGAACAGAGTCGACGAATGAACGATCGAGCTTTTCTTTCCTTTTGATTAATTAAAGAGAAACGTTTCTCACATGCGAATTAAGTAAATCGTTTGAAATTCGAACTGGTAAGTATATCACGAGTAAAGTAAAATAATGATTATTAAATCGCTTCGGTATTTTTTCTCTATTAAAAAAAAAAGAAAAGAACATTAAAAGCAATGACAAAAGAAGGTAATTTGAATAATAGTAGGTATATTTACGGTTGACTTTATATTACATCCTTTTTATTATATACTTTTATAAACGATCGTTTATTCTTTGCCAGTAATTTTCTTTATAACAACGTTAAATCGAGAGAGAAAGAGAGAGAGAGAGAGAGAGAGAGAGAGAGAGAGAGAGAGAGAGAGAGATAAAGTAATAGATCGCCATAGCGTGCAATTCCATGGGCACTTTCAAGTAAAGACGTCGAGTAAGTCCTCGCTCGTTCTAAACGATCGAACAAGAATTAATTTGATAAAGATATCGATTGGTGTCATTCATAGGAGGGCGTCGTTAACGCTGATGGAGTCACCTAGGAAACGTAGGAAGACCTTTCACCTTGCAATTGCCGATTAATGGACGCTCCTAATTAGCAATGCAGTGTCCAGCATACTTACCATCCTCTTCTCTCTACCACCTTATACACGCCGACGAAGGTACGTCAGTACGTATACACGTTAGTCCTGTCCATTCATTGACCCTCCCACACCTTGTCTCACAAATTCAATAGAGCTCCTCAACGCTACAACCAAAACGGAATTTAGTCTTAGAGGAAATTTTGCATCTGACGTTTCGCTAAATGAATGATCGAGATGTTTTATAGGCTTTACCGCCGCAATAATGGCGTTCTAACACGCTTCCAAGATCCCGAGAATCGAGCTTCTCTAGGATTTCTTATCAGAAAGCTCTCCCGCTTGATTTGGGTCAAGCATTTCTTGTCGTCTCCTCCTAAGAGTAGTCTCTTGTTTTGCATCGACCTAAGATGCTTGTCATCGACGTTTCTCCATCTCTCTCTCTCTCTTTCTCTCTTTCTTTCTCTCTCTCTCTCTCTCTCTCTCTCTCTCTCTCTCTTTCTCTCTTTCTCTCTCTCTTTCTCTCTCTCTTTATCTATCTATTCATCCATCTATCTTTCTCTACCTCCTTTTGAACAATTTACAAACTCTCCTATCTTCGTGAATACCCGGTGTTTCTTCGAAAGGCAAGCTTATAAGTTGCTGCAACGACAAAAGAAAAGTCATCATAGCAGAGAAGTATCAGCCAAAGAAATGTTTCTCTTCCTCAAGAGAATAACGGCTACGTATAACGTGGTAGGAAAGAAGGAAACGATTTATTTACGATTTATTTCTTCAAGATTTCGTCTTTATTGACTATTAACATCCGTTTTACGAGTCAACGGCGTATACCTGGTTATTTATTTCAGTAAAGATAACGTTTCAAAGATCTTAGAAAATCGATAACGTTTTATCGATTTATATATAGGTCAGTATTCGCTTAACTCTCGACGAGTTTCATGTAAAATTCAGTTTTGCGAAAAATACTTTTATATCGATTAACCATATAACGAAGTTCGATTAACGATTTCACTCAAATCCAATATACAATCTTAAACGAATAAAAATCGAAAGGCGTAGAATCTTTTTCTCCGTTCAGTCTATTATCCTTTCTCTTTTTTTTTCTTTGTTCTTTTTTATTTGATCTTTTTTTTTATTGTATTATAGTTTCCTTCATTCTGCTCACCGGTCATTTTCTTCGATATTCTTTGAAGGTAACACAACCCTACACTATCACGATTGGAATCCTTGTCTCTCCCTATCGAAATATCATAACTTTCTCTCTTCGTGCTTTTATGTGGTTGAAAAATTTCTGTATAACGTGTACGTAGGCCCCCCACAAGCGTAATGCAATTTACGATGCCTTTCGAGTTAAATCGAATGATACGAACGATTGCACTAGTTGCAATCTACTAGTTTGCAGAGTACGAAAGTGATTTTAGTTTGCGTCGGATATTCCTCCTTCTCTCGTTCACCCTTCTTCTTCTTTTTTTTTCTTGTTTTGTATCCTTTTTCGACATTTTCCTCTTTTCCTTTCGTACTCATAAGATTCCTCTTCGACGGCCAACTCCCCCATCTTCACATTTATTCGCCGCAATTATTAACGTGCGGGTGAATTCGCACACGACCTTACAGTGTTATTAAATTTAAGGAAACAATCCTTCCGTAGCAACCTTGTCTTCCTCGTTTTTTGAAACGTTATAAAACCTTCGCGAAGATTGCACACTGTCGTGAATTTTCTCTCTTTCTCTCTCTCTCTCTCTCTCTCTCTCTCTCTCTGGTTCTCTCAGGCTCTGTTTGTCTCATTTTTTCATTCTCTATCTCTGTCTGTCTGTCTCTCTTTCTTTCTCTCTCTCTCTCTCTCTCTCTCTCTCTCTCTGTCTCTGTCTCTGTCTGTCTGTCTGTCTGTCTCTCTTTCTCTCTCTTTTTCTGTCTCTGTCCTTTTTACAGTAGAAATATTGAGCTACGCGAGCAAGCGTAAATCGCCAAGTGCGATTGCCTTCCAGGACGACGCTTTTCTATCCTAACCTTCTGACGAGCCAGCCGGTGTCTTCAACGTTTATCTTTCCGTCCGCCCCCTTTTACTTTCTGCGTAATTAAAGAGCGTGAGTTGAGCGCGAAGCTTGCGAAGAAAAATCGTTTTCCCGTTCGTCCCATTTTGTAACATCCTCTTATATTCCACTGATACTGATTTTTTTTTTAGAATAGCATTTAAAGATAATATCATAGCATAAGAGATAATATTTTCTTTCAAATTTGTAATATTTTTTTCTTTACGAAATTACCGCTGGCGTATATATTACATATATATTCATGTATATGTATAAGTATGTACATATATACCCGATGTACCAAAAACACCATTATATATATATATATATATATATATATATATATATATATATATATATATATATATATATATATATTAAAGTGTCCAGTGTTGTAAAGAAAATAAACATTTTTCTTGATAATTCCATTGACGTTGTAGGATCGAGCATATTTAAGAATTAAATTTCGCAGTGTGTATCCAAGTACACCAGCCGTAGCCAATTTACGTAGCCGCAGGACACGATTGTTAACCAAGTGGAAGCCGATATCTCGTCTAGTAGAGCATTGCTCATACGGTGATGTAGATGTTTTATTTCGATGAGTCATACGATTCGTGGTCGTCGTAAGTTATAAAGATCAATCTCGCTAACGGCGGGAGCTGTGCACGAGTTTTCCTTTTTCTCTCTCCTTTGTCCACATACACACGAACATAATATATATATATATATAAATATAGATATATATGTGTGCAGATAAATCAACACAAGAGCATCGTTGAGGATCACGCTATCTCTATCAAAGGAACTGAGCACCGTTCCGTCGGCAATATTGAGAGTAAACCGCGAGAGAACCGCAGAGATTCCTGAAGAGAGAAGAATGAGAGAGAGGAGAGGGAGCGATGTGTGTGTGTGTGTGCGTGTGTGCGCGCGCGCGCGTGTGTGTGTGTAAAATAAAAAAGCTGCGCAGTCTGATTTAATCGAGTTAAGTGAAATCGTGTGATTCGTGATACGAACGATATCGAGTAGATTGCAAAACGATCAAAAAGGGATGAGATAGAAAGATAGATAGATAGATAGATAGATAGAAAGAGAGAGAGAGAGAGAGAGAGAGAGAGAGAGAGGAAGGAAGAGAAATGGAGGACAACATAATAGAATACAATAGAATCCGATCGTCTATTTTTCTTTATTCTTTTGATAGAACCTTTTCTATAGGTAAAGGAATAGGTGTTATGCCAACGACGTTTACTATTATTCTGTAAAAAGAACGTTACAATGTTATTTCTCTTTAAATCATTATAACGTTGAGCAATTTGAAATTCGAAAAGATCTGATTCGTTGATAAAATATCGTATTCTTTAACGTAAAATATAAATGAGATAATTGTGAATACTCAACAGCAATTAATGTAGAGAAAGAACTTAGCAGGTTCGGATCTCGAACGCAACGAAGCATTTCGTGTTGCAAACGAATCTCTCGCAAGGCCATCCAAGCGTAGATATTTCGATCCAACAGAAATAATAACCAGGCTGGCTTTCAGCCAAATAGAAGACAGGAGGAAAGCGTGTGCGGTTCGCGTTGCTGACTGATGGATTTGTTTGTCCCGACGATTCAGCGTTCGCGAGTTTACCAGGCTCGTCGTTTAGACACGAGACGAGTCGTTCTCGTTCATACCTGAGAATGTACAAATATAGAGATATATATCTACAGATATTTGTGCGTGTGTGTGTGTGTATAGGTGTACATGCGTGTAAATGTGTATGAGTGTGCAGAGTCAAACGGTACGTTTGACAGCATGAAATGCAAGAGTGTCAATAATACTACCCCGTTCCAAGTATACGCGTTACCATCACCACCACCACTATCACTACTACTACTACTACTAACTATTACCCGCAGCACCGGCATAAGAGCGATAGTGAACGAGGGTGCCAATGCGGTGTCAGTCCTATTATGTATATAATAATTCAATGTTACTCTGAGGGCTTGAACTTACTCCTCGAACCTACCCTATCGCGACCCTTCGGCGCGTGTCCCGATTTCCTGAGGTTACATTAATATCACTCCTCTTTATATATATATATATATTTTCTTTCTCTTTTTCGTTTGCGAGTATTTACGCAAAGAAGGTCATCTATGTATCTTTTATTATCGTGATTAACATTAATCTTACCTCACGACTCAATATATTGCTTTAATTGGATAATATATATATATATATATATATATATATATATATATATATATATATATATATATTATATACGTGAAGTGATTACATAAATATCATATACATTATTATGCATTTTATTCTTATATTCTGATATCGGGAAAATATAATGTTTATATTTAACAAAAATAGCAAAGCTTGTACAAACATTTGAAGTTTTTTGGACTGGAACCATTTACGAAACGAGCGAGCTCTCTTTCCCTTGGGAGTCAACACTTTGGTACGTTACCGAAAAGCGTTTCCACGTAGCATTGAAAATCAGAAAAATGCGTGTTCGTTAACGCTTACATACGAAGACCAAACATTCCGCTTGTCATTTTTTTCTTTCTTTTTGATTTTTAGTTTTGCTTTTTTTTTCTTTTTCTAGAAACCGAGGCGCAAGGGCTTAGCTTTGTATTTCCGATATCAAAAGCCACGATCCGCGTCAATATCCCGGATGATGGTTTTCGAGCCGTTAATTGGATAACGTCCGCTCTTATACAGTTTTATGCATGTTGAACCATCGGTCCCTTTCCCTCGAACGATTTATTTCCAAGAGTATGAAGAGAAATCGATGCATGGATCGTTGACCTGACAAAGTGGATGCTAGTCGATAAAATCTGAACGATCTTTGAACTTGTATGATCTTTTGATAGATCGTGTTTAAAAAAAAAAAAAAAGTAAAAAGTAAAAATTAAAAGAAAAAAGAAAATAAAAAAACAACGCATTTGTCTTTAGAAATATTTGTTCGCCTATGAATATTGTATATTGATAACTTACGCGTTTATAATTATTCCAAAATGAGAAGATAAAAGGAATTCCTTTTTGATTCAACATTTTTTTCGAAATTATGAAAAATTATAATCTTTATCTTAATAATAACGTTTCATAATAATAGAAATATGAGAAATCGTTTCGTCCTTTAATTTTATGAAACGAAAAATAAGATCGAACGAGAGTAGACGAAAACGATTTTGAGTTTAATACGTTCAATCTTTTATGGTACTCGGAGCTCAAGTGAGAGAGAAGAAGAACGAGAACGAAACGATTTTGCGAGCGAGTTTAGAGAGTCTCTCGAACGTTTTTCGAGCTTAAACTGAACGGGATCTCGAAATGCGAGGTGCGACGGTGAGCTCTGATTTTCGCCGTTTTTCTAACTCTTTCTCTCTCTTTTTTTTCTTCTTTCTTCCTTCGCAAATTGACCCCTGTTTAGTTCCGTCGGCTTATCTTAACATCGACGTCGAGTTTTCTTCCTCGTCGTAGCCATCTTAGGAATGCAGAAAACGTAGCCGTTCTTCCGCAAGGTCAGACACGCTTAACGTCGAGTACGACAAAGACTTCTCCAATTTACGTGCCGTGAATATGGCGAATCGTGATTCTCAAGGAATTGTGCTCGACTTGATGTTCAAAACGATCACGTGATCTATACACGAGTCTACGCATAATATGTGTGTATGTGTGTGTGTATTCTAAAAATTGCATATTTTGGAAGTTTTCCCGCGTAACATTATGGAAGTCTAGTTCGAATCGATATACAAGCGTGTTGATCCACAATTTTGAAATTCAATGAAATATCGATTATCGGAATAGCGATTATCTAAAAGTTTCATTATTCAAGCGATTGTTATTCGATTAAGAACATTACATGTTTACTTCCCAAATTTCCACTTGCCGAATACGAGTTAAACTTTATTGACGCTCCTATTATCATTTTTGTTACTCGAGTAATTACGCGAATAAAAATTAGTCGCAACTAGGACGAGCACACGTCACGTTTTATCTCGATGACATTATCGTATATACGTATATTATTGTAAGCAGAAAATGATCCTGGAAAAAGAGCAAAAAGAGAAAGAATAGAGAAAATATCAAAAGGATCAGATGTACCAATGTAGGTATATCTAGTTTTGTAAGATCAATCGATCAATCACGTTTACGATCACATAGGGACAAATATCGTACACTTTAAATTAGTTCTCGTGTTTAAAATGATAACGATCTCTCTTTCATATGATTCACTGGTATACTTCATTGCTTGTGACATGTTCCTTCTCTCATAATTACTATTCACAAAGTAAAAGAGTGACTGTGTAAGAGCGAGTAAAATGCGATAAAATATTCAGAACTGTACGTGACGGCGCATTACTTTGAACGATGCCAGCGGAAAAAAATTCATTGCAGTCCCGATATTCCGCGCTAGTTACGCGTAAAAAAATATCGTAACGGACTTTCTTTATCGCCTGCAGCGGTGAGACGCGCTTTTGATTTGCATAATTCTATTAGTTGTTACTCCTAGTTGAAACGAGGATGAAACAAGACGAAAGAGGGAGAGAGAGGGGGAAGCGGCATAGAAATAAAGTTACCTGTTAATATTTTTTCAGGAAGTTGCCCGATAAGATTGCTATGTTTTGCTCTTGGCTATAACTTTTAGTCTTCCTTTTTCTTTTCCTTTTTTCTTTTAATCGTTTTGAATTCATAAAAGTCGCGAGATAACTTGTCGGCTTTCCAACATCGAGTCGAGAGGAGCTTTAGCTTTCCATCGGTGATAGGTTTTGCAAAGCTCTTCGATTTTTCGCAAGTTTTCACTGTCTCTCTGTCTGTCTGTCTGTCTGTCTGTCTGTCTCTCTCTCTCTCTCTCTCTCTCTCTCTCTTTCTTTCTCTATTTCTCTTTCACTCTTGTTCTCTCACTCACTCATTCGAAAAAGAGAAAGAAGCGTCTTTCGACGCTTATTGCTTGTCCTTTAGAGGATGGCCCTCAATCACTACCCTTCGGGACGATTTCTCTACGCGCGTGTGGTCGCATTAGCTCCGGTAGATCTGGCCTAAGGTCCGCCATTCTTCGGAAGACCGACAGGAAGCCCTATCGTCATTGATCGCTTCCGCTCGTGCCGCCACGCGGAATCGCCAGGACGATTTGTCACGGTATCCTACGTTTCTTATTCTTTTTCCTCCAATCTTTTTCTACGGACGGGTGATATCGGACCAAGTGGATGTCACCGATCGTAAACCGTATCTTAAGTACGCATACCAGACAGAAATTTCAGACTCCAATACTCTCGTTTCTTCGACATCGAAGTCTCTCTTCCAACGGCTGAACTTTCTACTTTTTTCTTTTTTCTTTCTTCAAGAATCGTTCTCGAACAATTTCGAAACGATTTCAAACTCTTTATCAATAAGAAACTCCGAACGATATAGGAAATAAGTAAGAAAAAGAAAATAATCCATTTACGAATAACAGGCAATACTATCTCGGTACAAATTATATTTAAGTTATCGTAAACGTGATCTACGTCAATTAGTTAACGATTATTTATTAATTCGAATTCGAGAAAGATGTGTTATTGATTAACAACTCTCTTGATTTCTCTCTCTCTCTCTCTCTCTCTTTCTCTCTCTCTCTCTTTCTCTCTTTTTTATGTCTCTATTGCATTCACAGAAAGTTGGTGGGAAATAAAACACCTCGAATTGGTCACATTCTAAATCTAGAATATACACGTTCAAACGTCACATATAATCGAATTTCAAAGCCGTTCATTTTCGCAACACTACGTTCACGGCCCATAAGCGACGTTCGTGTTTCATAAGTATTCGTTTTTACGCTCGTTCTTTTTTCTCTTTTTTTTTCTTTTTTTTTTCTTTTCTTTTTTTTTTTTATCTGACTCATTCATCAGCGTCAAGCCGCGAAAATACTTGTTTGGAGATACATGTCCGTATTAAATATCGGATACGTCCTATTCTATAAGTTATTGTTAATCTTTTCTCTATGCTTTTTAAAAAGTATATCTTTATTCGAATACCTTTATTTTCTACCATTTTCGATTCACTAATTTCTTTTTGTTTCCTTTCTCCTTTCTCTTTCATTTTCTCTTTTTAATGATCGATTCTCTTTAAACGAACATGATCTTCCACGAGTAAATCTTTCGGTCGCGTGTGTAATTCAAGAATTCGGCTTAATTTCTTCTTTATTTCCCTCTTTTCTGCTTTAATCTATAAAACTTAAGTCAGTAGTGGAAAAGATTAGGAATCATTCACTCTCTCGGTGATCAGGCACCGGTTTACGATCGTGTTCGAGGTACGCGTTTCTCCAAGCACGGTAATTACCGTATCGCGTGATGAATCGATAGGACGTATCGTGTACTACTAATATTTACGAAAACAATAGAACGACATAGTGGTTAAGTGCATTGCCAGTTCACTCTTATTTTTTTATATCTTTTTTTTAAACTCTCTATGCGATGGAAAGAGACGATAACGAGGGCATCGATTACCTACGTCCCGTGAGATGACACGTTGAGATAGCCTTTCAGACCCATTATCGAGATCACGAAAGCGTATACGCGTATGACGTTCCCTCTCTCTCTCTCTCTCTCTCTCTCTCTCTCTCTCTCTCTCTCTCTCTCTCTCTCGATAGAATCCGTTTCCATAAGGAAGTTAAGTTTCCGTTCTCCATAAACATGAGTTTTCGCGATTTCGAAGCACTTAACCACTGTAACGATTACCGTCCGGCCTCGATCCGCTTGTGACCCTTTCTCCCAAAGGGAGAAAAGGGCTTTTCTCCGATTGGTAAAGTCTATCGTCCGTCTCTCGTTCCCCGGATAATCGACTTAAATTGGACGGCACTTAGAGTGAAAATCAAGCGCATACTTGGCGAGGAAAGCAGTTAGGAAACTAGTCGAATTAGACAAATCAAGTTAGACTATTAACTTTGGTACGGTACTCCCTGGCTCTCATTCTCCTTTCTCTCTCTAGAGTAATAGGCTAAAGAAGAAGTACTTGTATGTATGTAGGTTCGTAGATATGCAGGTGCCTTCTGTCTGTCTGTCTGTCTCTCTCTCTCTCTATCTCTCTCTCTCTCTCTCTCTCTCTCTCTCTTTCTCTCTCTCTCTCTCCCTTCCTCTCTCTATCTCCTCCTTTTCACTGTAATGTAACAGGTTAGAAAAGCAGATATAGACTACCATTGAGTATGTATATATGTATATATGTGAGTGGCTAGACAGATTGATATGAAGATGTGTACCCATGTGTGTGTATGTACGCTTCATTCGTTCCTCTCTCTCCATCTCTATCTCCATCTGTGTCTCTCTTTCTCTTCCAATCTTTGTTTTCCCTCGTGATTTAAGTTCTAGTTTAAGGTTAGTTTTGTTCTCTGGTAGCGATGACATCAGCCGAGGTCCTATCCTCTTGCGATACGTTGCCGACCAAACACACACATTAATTATATTTTAACTTATACACACACACACATGTACACCTACATACGTGAAGATGTACATATATACTTACACACGATAATTTTAGTCATCAAACAAACCCGACAAATAATTTCCTTGCAGAAGAACATCAGAACCCCTATTGTCATCATCAATACTCTACATGGTATCGAGGAATATCCATGGAATTTGAATTTTCAATTAAACGAACCGTGCTGCAACATTTTAGCCGTTTAGAAGGCGAATTTTTCGCTTGGAGTATGATCGAATTTGGTGGAAAATATTGCACCTGATCTTTGAACGTTCTTTTGTAACTAGCCCGATCGGTTTCGATTTTTAACGAAGTGGAAAAACTCTAAACGACGATCAGTGAACGTGTCCTCACGTTTCATCGGTGAATTCGAAGGAAGATATTTCAAACGTTTGAGAAATTAGAAGCTAAAGTCGATAAAGCGGATCGACCGGGCCCAAACGTGTAAAGTTTCGCGAAGGAATTTGAATTAAAGCGACAGATAGGATATCTCGTACGAGCGTGTGTCACCTAATGTATCCGTACATACGCTTTTGTGTGTGAGTGTATATATATATATATATATATGTATGCATGTATATATACACATATGTGTATATGTAAGTACATATGTACATATTACGCAGACTACGACTCGAAGTGACACGAACGCTTGGAGGTAGAAGCTTCTACTTTGAAGATTCGTTTAACTGAGCAAAAAATTAAACGAGCATCTTCCGCAAAAAGCTTTACCTACGATCTTTCTCGCTCGAACGTTGCTTCTAGTTGCCATGAAAAATCTCGGATTCTCTGAAGAAAATGCTCGAAAGATAGGTGAGCGTCGTCGTTAAGAATTTACAGGGAAATTGGAGATCAATAAAATGTGTATGCAAGGAGGAAGAGGAAGAGAGAGAAAGAGAGAGAGAGAGAGAGAGGGAAAGAGAGAGAGAGAGAGAGAGAGAGATAGAGAGAGAGAGAGAGAGAGAGAGAGAGAGAGAGGCAAAAAGAGAGAATAAAAAACAAGCGAACTGTAGGTTATAAACATATTTGTATTATGCAATAACATAAAGAAAAGGAGAGTAAGATAGAGAGTGAAGAGTAGTCTAGGTTCGTAGAATTTTACACGTGACCTCCTCGTTGTAATAGATTCGCAGGAATTATGGTTTTCCAATCGTGTCGGAGAGCATGGACGCGTGGATCGTGTGGCATCAATCTTGAACGCGTAAAACTCGAGATACACGCAACTACCTATATACATACGAGTATACACATACACACACGCGCGCGCGCGCAAATACAAACACACATACATATGTATAGAGGAATTGTAGTGGATAGATACACGTGTATACTCGCGCCGATAAACATAGTGAGTTTCTACGCTGATTGTATAACGTATGTTCTTCTACAGTGGAGGCATACTGGAACTCGGAACTAGGATTTTATTTCCGCTTTCTCCTCGTTCGAACGAATATTTTCTCAATACACAAAACTCTCGTGTTCTATTTCATTTTCTTTATTTTTTACTTTTCATCCTATGTAAAAACTGGAAAACAGTACCTACCTACCTAACTACCTACTATCTATTAGAAATTATTGAATTTCAATGACTAATATCGTTTGAATCTCTTTTCGAACGATCGGAAGTGAAAAACATATATTCTCTAATGATAATGTTTTCTGAATTAGTTGAAAAATTAGAATCTTTTTTTTTTACAAATGTATAAATTATTTAAATGCTATATGTTACTGACAATTTCTAAACAAGAATAAGAAAGTAATAATTTGAAGAGAAAGATAGAATAATTTCTCGAAGAATCTTTATTCTTCTCTAACTCAGACAGAGCTTGATCGATGAAAGGCCGTCTCTTTTTTCTTTTTTTCCTTTTTATCTTCGTTTATAGGACGTCGTTAACGCAGGTATTTCAATGCAAAAGAGGGAAAGGAAACGGCGAGAGAGACCAATGAACGCCGACTACGACGTATAATTTCGCATTCGAGACTTCCGTACTTCGTCATCGTTTTCTCTATCCTTTTCCTTCTACCATTTGTTGATAGAGGCTAGAAAGGAGTTCTATCCGAAAGGTGAACAAAAATGAATAAGCGCGAGCGACTTTCCACGAAAGTTTTAAGGTTTGTGATTTATAGTCCACCGCGTATAACTCTAAAAGAAAAAGAGAAAGAAAGAAATGACGGATTCAGTTATATACAGGGTATAGTACGAATTCCGTCGACTTATCGAATCGAAGAATATAGCAAGACGAGATGTTCCTTTCTCACTCTCTTTCTCTCTCTCTCTCTCTTTTTTCTTTTTTTATATATAAATTTCTTGACCATGGATCAACTTCAATGGGAAAGGAATCCAAGTGTTACGTTCCCACAACGAATCGAATATTGCCTTGATTTAACGATAATTTCGTACTATACGTTTTACGAGCTTTCCAATCGCGTTTATCGCCCCAATAGAGCGTGAAAAGCATACGAGAAAGAGAGAGAGAGAGAGATAGAAAGGGGAGTGACCCTGTGAAAGAATTACTTACAATTTTCTCATAGAGTGTTCCCCCTTTATAACAATTATTATTTATATTACATGAAAACGATAATTTTAGTATTATCGTACTAATTCGAAATCGAAATATAGGTCAGTCAATCGATCGTAGAAACACAACGGAGATAAGGGAGAGAAGGAAGAATTTTGTCGAGTTTTAAAAATACAGCTTCGCAAGATGTAATTTACGATTCAGTTCAGTTATGCGAAACTAGGAATTCGAAGGGGAAAAGAGAAAGAGAGACAGAGAGAGAGGGGAGAGAGAGAGAGAGAGAGAGAGAGAGAGAGAGAGAGAGAAGGTTTTCATTCGGGGGAGAAGTTCAGATTGAACGTAATTAAAATAAAATTATCTATATAAATAATTCGTACGTAAGGAATCCCGAATGGAATGTTAGTTTTGCATTTTGCAGCAGGTTAAATATCAATGCTAAAAAGTCCCGGTTAATATTCGCATGCGAGCACGTAAACATTTTCCTAAGCGTAGATGGCAATGAGTCTCTAACCCTTGAATTTAAATAGA
>OU427001.1:1012529-1040029 GCA_911387935.1 Dolichovespula saxonica | reverse complement strand
CTCGCTCGCGCGATTCAAATTGTTTCACGTAATATATATTACAATGTAAAACGCGAAATAATAGTCAATTAAATGTCAAAATGCACAAACAGAAAATAACAATGATAAAATGTATATTGTGTCGTTGTTATACCTCGTTAAAACTTTTGTTGAGAGTCAAAGGTATGGTTGGTTGATCCTCTCCTGAGTATTTTTTCTTTCTCTTTTTCTTTTGTTCATAGAAAATAAAGAAAGAAAACGAAGAAGTTATGACAAATTAGAGGAAGAAGCGTAGATAAGAGATATATAGAATGTTTCTGTAATGATTTTGATCTGATTTACAAAATGTATTTTAGTATAAGTTTAAACTAATAGTGTCATCAATGTACGTTTATTAGAACATTTTCAATAGATTAGAAAATAAATGACACCGTTTCAGAAATATCCTCCTGCAGACATGCATAAAACATTGAAAATATAGACATGATATTAATCAAAACTCGACGTAATCATGAATTACGAATGTTATACTCATTCGATTATTCATGAAACACGAATCGCAAATTTGTATTCATACCTTTATGAGAAATAGAAGAAGAAATTTTGTGTACGTATTTTACGATCTCTGAAACTTTGGATAATACCCTTCCTGAATTCGATAAGAATTTCAAAAGTAAAACTAAAATCTATTCCTTTTGCTTATTCAGATATCTAATCTCGATTATTTGGTTTTGAAAAATAGGATAAAGAGAAAGATATGAAGATAGAGAAAGAGAGAGACAATTTTTGCCCGAGGTCAAATACTGGTACCGCGAATGTGACCTCTCGCGTGACAAAGCGACATAAGACCATCGTGTGTTTGTTCTTTCTCTCTTTTCTCTTGTTCTCTCTTGCATTCTCTCTCTAGATCGTGGTTACAACGAAAAGGGTGTAATTAGGTATACGGAAATGTATACAGAGAAGAAGTAAGACGTATGAAAAATATGGAAAACTGCTGTGCATAGGACGGAAAAGTAATTTAGATTCATTTCTCCTTGTCTTCTTCGTGGAATACACAAGAGAAAATTCCGAGATAAAAGGAGAAAGAAAGAGATTGATCAAAGATTTCGAAAAGAAAACACAGTTATATATAATACACATATACACATACACACATACGCATATATATATATGAAGGAATAGCAAAAGAAACACGAAGAAGTTAACGAACGGACGAGCGAACAACAATCGCAAAAATGTAAGATGGAATCCGTTAGATAGGAGCGGTGGAAAAAGGATGGTCGTATCGGTGGTTTATTTTCGTAAGCCTTCGAGCGAGAGAATTCAATCTAAGTTTTCGAAAGAGAGAGAGAGAAAGGGTGTGCAAAGAAACGTGACATCGTTCGAATGTTCGACCGCCCGGCGGGCCTTTGTTGCAACGCGTGAAAGCCAGTTGTCTTCTCTAGAAAGAAGCAACGGCTTGGTACACGGTGACAAAGATAAAAAGAGAAAGAAATATAGATAGATAGAGACTCTCAGGATACGGAAAGTACCGGGATAGAGAAATCGAGAAGTTGAGGAAGAAGAGAAAGAAGAGAGTCGAAGATCGAAAGTGTGAGAGACGAGAGAAAGAAAGAGAGAGAACGAGAAAACAAGAGAGAGAGAGAGAGAGAGAGAGAGAGAGAGAGAGAGAGAGAGAGAGAGAGAGAGAGAGAGAGAATAAGGTGGCGGAGTAGGAGGAAGAATGAAGGATTTCGTAGACGAGACGAAAACGGTGAGAGACAAGAAGACCATGAAGAAGGTCCTGGAAAAGAAGAGTCTAATAATTTCTTCGGCTCAATCGTAACAGAAAGAGAACGTTCCCTAGGGTAGCCTGAAAGAAATATGTATCGGTATATCTCGAGTGTCTCGTCCTTGCCTCTTTCTCTCTCTCTCTCTCTCTCTCTCTCTCTCTCTCTCTCTCTCTTATATGAGGAATACAGTAATACTATTTCGAGGAAATGGCAGACTCATGTACGATCGTGCATAGTAGAAGATGGCTCTCCACAAACGTACATGTAAGTACGCACGCGCGCATCCACCTCCCTCCCACACACACACACACACATGTATGTGTAGGAAGGTACGAAAAACTCGCTGAGTAAAATGCGGATCGATCATATTTATGATAGCTGATGACAACTGAGTATTTTGGAATATTTGACCAGTAGTGTATGTAAAATTTCTATTTTCCGTGGTATCTCATTTATTCTGCTTTATTAGACTCTTTCTCTTTCGTTATATGTGCATATTCAAAAGAGATAAAGATAGAGAGAGATAAAGAGAGAGGGCAAAGAGGTCAGAGTCGCACGATGTAAAATCCAAGGCATTAAATGGAAAGCGCGCTTTGTAACGAACGTAAATCCTCGAACGACTTTAATTCAAGGGGAGAAGAAGGAGCATGAGGAAGAGGAAGAGGAAAAGGGGGAGGAAGAGAAAACGCGTGCGGCTTTTTACAAAAGGCCGTAGGCTATTATCAGATTTTCCGCGTCGTGTTATACGGTGTGCATACGAATGCACGAAAAATAATGTAACGTTGGCGGATGTTAACGGTGTACGTGCACGTTGTTATATAGTAAATACTGGCCAACGTCATAGTTACGACTTTGCGTTTTTATTTGAGGCCAACACAATTACGAAATGCTGAACAATTATATCGTAAACGACGCAAGTGATTAAGATCAGCGAGGCGAACAGGATGTAAAACGGAAGAGGCAAAATTTTGTTCTCTATCTCTCCCTCTCTCTCCCTCTCTCTCTATTTTTCTCTCTCTTTTCTTCAAGCTTTCTTTTTTTTTCTCTAGCACATAGAGAAATGCAAGCACGCTTTATCTAGCTATCTCTCTCGAACTTATATTAACGAACCAGCAGATTATTGTTAACGCGAAATCAGATCATAAAAGCCCCTGGCATTTTTTTCAAACTCCGTCCTGGTGGTGCAAGAGAGTTTAACGTTGGCTACAATTTCTAACGAGTTCAATCACGATCCTGTTTTTATTCTACGATGCAATAATTAAAACTAAGTTCCATGCGCTTGACCCTTTTTCTATTTTCTTTTGGTAATGTGCGTACGATAAGGTGTACAGTACTATAGGGAAAGAGAAAAGAGAGAGGTGGAAAGAGTTAGAGGGTAAGCGGCATGCCTATTGCCTGCCCCTCACCGATAGAAATTATACCCCAGAGCTTATTCACTTCTGGGAAAGCGTACGTGGCTTTCCGCAACCGGCAAGCATTATCGTTATCGCGTATTTACTCCGTGTTGTCTGGAAGTGGAACATTCGCGAAGAGCACAAATATTGCATGGGTGGGATCTTCCTTTCTCTTGGCGGCCCCAGACCATTCGCCGAGATGGCGAATAAGAAGAGAATGAAAATAAGAAGGAAAGGAAGAGAAAAATAAAGAGAGAGAGAGAGAGAGAGAGAGAGAGAGAGAGAGTGAAAGAGACGACTCGGTTAAAGGGTTCTAGTCGTTTACGTCGAGCTCAGTGATCCTTCGTGTTACGCGCTAATAGCATGGCGAAGACCAGTACGCTTTTAACGCGAATACCGATTACCATCGAGTCCACGTGGTCGTTAAACTCAACGACGTTTACGCTCGATTCGACCGCGATTCCCTCGTAAATTAACGTAATTTATGACGTCAACGTTAACCCCCTTCTTCTACCCATTCTCTCTCTCTCTCTCTCTCTCTCTCTCTCTCTTTCTCTCTTTCTCTCTCTCATAATTTTCGTTCTAGTCGATATCGTCGGACGAACAAATGAAGCGACGCAAATTGTACGTTCTTCATTATCATTTCATTAAATAATGAACGTAAGTACATTAGTAATGTTATATTTTCATAGAGATATATAAACAATATTTATTATTCATAATAAGGAGAGAAAAGATACTTGCATATCTTCTAGCAAAATGAAAAAATTCTTTTGTCACTTTGTCACTCGAATCTAATATATTATTTTTGTTTACATTACCAATGTAAATACTTTATTTATAGTTATTGTTCTAAATCTCGTTTCCTTTACGTTCTTGCAATGAACAAACGAAAATCATTAAACGCGAAGTACGTTAATAAACAAATTTCTATTTAGTTTCTGACGAACACGCGTTAGATTCTTCTTTCGACGATTGATAGAAATTGATCTCAAAAGAAAATTCGTACATTTTTCTCGATTCGTACAACTCGCGTCGTAAGAAGAAGAGAAAAATGAAAGAGTAGGTCTTTGCGAAGAGGAAAACTAAACGGACGATTGGGAATGAAAGTGGTGAAGAGGGAAAGGAGTAAGGGAGAGGGAGGGAGAAGAAAGAAGAGAATGGAAAACGCGTAGAAAATGCTTCGTCGAGTAATAATGAAATTCGAGATGTAATTACTTTAATGGAATCGTCGATTTAATATGCAAAATTCCTATGGTCGTCGATTAAATATTTCGATTGGAATGCGAACGCGAGCAAGCGTTTCCGCGTACGGTTACGTACGTTGACGTAAAACATATTCACGAAGCGTGCCGCGGCAAAATTACATAAATCAATCTGTTACGTGAAAATGAACGTATCGTTCGACGCAACATTGCCCATGAATTTTTCTCAATTTGTTAAAAATTAAACGAAAACATCGATCGGCAAGGATGCCGGATTTGTTTTTATTTATTTTTGTTCCAATTTTTTTTTTTTATATTTTTTTCGTTACTTGTATTCCATCATCCTATTTCTTCCGTATTTCAGTATTAAACAAGTAACATTAAAATTTACTATAGGATTTATGAGGGATATACCATTCAATTAATAGGACATTACGTTGATTCGTCTAACCATGGTGTTCAATTAAATTAAACGGCAGATCGATCGCGGCCGGCGGCATACCGGCCAGAGAAAATCCCGCGCGAACAGAAGCCATTGGAAATTTGTAAACAGACAGGCGCGGTGAGTTAGGTAAATGTCAGGTATAATTGCAAGCAAATATCGTGCGTTCCCGCGCTCTCGCGGTGATCGATTTCCGATCTTCGATTCCCGGATTCGTCTGAGTATCTGTCAGGAGATTGGACGTACAGCAAATACTCGTAGCTCGATCACGCGATCTTCTATAGGCATACATATATATCGTGGTCCACAGGATATTGGTTGGCATCGACCGATCGATCGTAGATTATGCCAACGATTCATCAAGAAACGCCTATCGATATGCGAGACCAGGCACTCGAGATTATTACGTTAAGGGGATATGCTTGTAGTCGATGATAGCGGAAAATGCTTTACAAATCGCATCGTACCTTTTCTATGACATTTTCTACTGACACGCGCATTACTCAAATTCGTGAATAGATATCCTATAGAAATTCGTCATTTATACAAAAAAATCCATTGTTAATAAAAAGAATTAAAATAGATATGCAACTTTGCTTTATGGTATGAAAAATTCAAAAGAAAAGAAGAAGTAAGAGGAAAAAGGAAGGTAGAAAACAAGAAAAAAATAGACCAGAAAGGTAACGTACCACGAAGTAATGTATCGATTCGCACGGCTGAGAAGTTACTCGTGTGACAACCAACATGTCTTTCTCGCTTGACGAGAATAAATTTTCCATGAGGGATGTACGTTCACTCTACACGCAAAGAATATCGCTTTAATTCGCAAAACGACGCAACCCAACACGAGCGACACGTAGAAGCCGTCAGGATTCATTATTGCACCTTTCTCGGCGTACGCTAATGATTGATATGGATTATCGTATTTTTCTAAGCTCAGGAAGGAAAGAAGAAGAAGAAAAAGGATAAAAAGAACGAGTATAGAACCTAATCGTTCGAAACAAGTCGGGCAATTTGAAGAAGAGAAAAGTTTGGTTAGGTAATGTTAAGAGGATCTTTAAAACTAGTACGTTCCTTTCATTTCAAATCAGACTTTGTTCCGACGCAACGAAGCTAAACGTTGAGGAAATGGCCAGCCAGCAGTGATTTTAACCACGTCAAGTAATTAATTTCATTTTTGTGGTTGCATCCTTGGGATCACAGTCCATGTGGCAAGTTAGAATCGTTCCTTCTTTCAAAAATTATCCCTTATAGGACCATTTCTACCAAACGACGAGGAAGAAGAAGAGAATAACGTTCGGTTGGAAACGGAAGCAGCGAACGACTTCTCGCCGGCAAATCCAATAAAGCTTTCGAGAAAAAGGAAGTATCCTATCGTTCTTTCAGAGTCAAGAGAGCGAAAGAGAAATTCACCCATTTGACACTCTTACCATTTCATCTTGACGTTTCTAATAAAATTGGCAGTTCCGAGTAGTAGGGATACTCTTTCTTCTTTTTGACAATTTAGCGGATATTTTCTAAAGAGATCTCTAATATATTGAGGTTTGTGTCAAGTCCTAAATAGTAACATCAAAGTACAAGAGATTTGCTCGTAAATTAATTTATCTATCTACTATCCGCAAGTATAAAGTGAAAAGGAAGAAGACATAATTGGCGGTGAGTATTATTATCGACATTTGTCTAGAGTAGCGAGAAAAGGACGATGGGAGATATTTGCAAGTACACACACACACACACACCGTCTGGGATCCGTAATTTCATTTGTACGTTACATTCCCTTGATTCCATTTTCGAGAACCATAGATGGACAACGCCGGAAATTTAGTGAAGCTCCTCATTGAATATACTCATTAAACTTTTAATGACACGTTCGCTTCACATTCATCGTGAATTTCCAGTTCGTATAGAAGAATACTCTGGCGTCGGGAGTGTCTCTCGATGAATTGTAAAATCTTTTTTTAATAAAGTTGTGCCTCGATAAAACAGACTCATGTGTGTGTGTGTGTGTTTGGAAGAGAGAGAGAGAGAGAGAGAGAGAGAGAGAGAGAGAGAGAGAGGGAGGGAGAGAGAGGGAGGGAGAAAAAGAGAAAGAAAGTTTTTAATCAAATATTATACGTATATTTAATTTTAAATTTTTTCAAACGGAGAATCATATTTCATTTCTATGAAAAAATATTTCCGTATGAACAATGAAATTAAATAAATCAAATATAAATTAAGAAGAAAACTGATGAAACTTGAATGCAACCATGAAAAAAAAATCAAATAAACCAATAAAGTTAATAAAGAGAATGTGAGAATGGGGGAGAGAGAGGGGGGGATGGATAGATTTTTTGAAAATCGATTAATCAAATAATTGACCAAAGTTCTCGAATTATTCAAACAACTTCATTTAATTATGTATTATAAAGCGCACTGTGGATATACGCGTTTCAAACCTCGGCGCTGCACTTTGATGAAAATGCAGAATCTTTGCTGGAAGGTAGGATGTAAGCTTGACTCGAGATCCACTGTGTTCACCACCGGATTTCAATATGTCTACCGCATGCGAAGGCTTATTAGCCCGGTGCCATAATCGCATCCGCTATCGTAGCTGTGCTCTTGTATTCGCAAACACGACGAAGAACTTGAGAAAGTAAAGAAAGAAAAAGTGATAGAGAAAAAGAGAGGGAGAAAGAGAGAGAGAAAGAGAGAGAGAGAGAGAGAGAGGGAGAGAGAGAGAGAGAGAGAGAGAGAGAGAGAGAGAGAGAGAGAGAGATAGAGACAGATCTATAATTGCGGAGGTAACGTTTCTTATCGAGTATATTTATAAACAGATAAAAAGTGTATAATGAATAATTCAGTTACAATTATTACTTTTAAATCTTGTTGGACAGATCTCAAATATAAAAATGTCAGTCTAATTAACGCGAAAGAAATAACATTTTGTTTTTGTTAAAAATACGAGAGATCGTCCCTTCGTTATTTTTCTTTTCAAAAATTTACCACAAAATATTGTTTTAACAACTACCTCGATGACATGGGGAAGTTGGCAGAGTCACGGCGGACAACGAGAATCCTTCTAATTTAAATTGCATCTGGTGGCTTGCATATTGTATGCATCTGCATTTGCTGGCTTCCAGCGACAAGAGCTACAGGAATGATAGAGACAGAGGCAGAGACAGAGACAAAGATAGAGACAGAGAGATAGATAGAGATAGAGATAGAGATAGAGATAGAGATAGAGATAGAGATAGAGATAGAGATAGAGATAGAGATAAGGATAGAGAGAAAGGTGTTACGCTCGCGAACAAACCTACGCGACGGAATATACACAGAAACTCATACATAGAAGTAAACTCCTTTAGTTCCTCATAGTGAGAAAGAGAGAGAGAGAGAGAGAGAGAGAGAGAGAGAGAGAGAGAGAGAGGGAGAGAGAGAGAGAGAGAGAGAGAGAGGGAGAGAGAGAGAGAGAGAGGAAGAGAGAGAGTTACCTCATATGCTCCATTTGATACGCAAACTATTACATCATAGTTCAAGTAATCTCATTGTCTTTTTGAATATCTCGCCATCTAGGAAAGTAATCGTCTTGTTTGTTGAAAGATAAAAAAACAGAGAAAAAGAAAACGGGACAACATTTATAATAAAAAAAAAAAAAACTAAATGAATTGGCTAGTTAGTTCGACATTTACGAAGTGAAGAATATATTATTGTAATACGAAATAACAGTGCATAAAGTATTTGCAAAAAAGAAATTCATTTCCATAATGAAAACAATAAAACATATATTTACTTATTGGCTTATGCAGTTTTATTGGAAACGTATACGTGTATATATTTTATACAAAGATGTATATAGATGTGGTTGTTAGTTAAACGTTTATTTATCTGATAATAAGTAAAACTATCTCATCCGGAAAAGTAAGCATTATTGCAAGACTTATGTATGTATGAATAAACAGAGACCCTGAGACAGCAGTAACGTTATTGCAACTTCCATCTTGTTTCAACGCGCATTAATTCAAGGTTCGTTTCGATATAACCCCGTTTCTCTTTCCTTTCTATTTTTCTAAAAGGGAGAGAGAGAGAAACAGAGAGAGAGAGAGAGAGAGAGAGAGAGAGAGAGAGAAAGGGAAAAGGAAAGGAAGAAAGAAAGAGAGAAACACGTATACAATTTACAGTGATATTGAAAAGTTCATAACTCGGTATGCGCGAGAATATAGACCGCTAGCAACTATGAAGGCAGATCGCTGACAGGGAAATAAAAATAAATAAGCGGCTATATCTTTCCAAGCCAATAATCTGACGATCGTATAAAATGTCAAGAAACAGAGAGGAAAAGCGAAAGAAGAAAAAATATCTTCAATGTTTGTATGGTTGAGAGAGTAAAAGAAAGAGTGAAGGGAGGCAGGGCGGGAGGGAGGGAGAGAGAGAGAGAAGATGTATGCCAGATAACTGAGAAGTAGTTCGACCCACGAATATATTTTCTACGATCAAGGAAAGCGTGTGTAATAAAATACAAGCAGAGGTACAGTGTAGTAAAAAACGAAATCCTCTCTGACGCAAGGAGAAGCTTTAGAGTAATGATTCTCTATCGTACTACGAGAAAGAAAGATTGAGAGACTAAGATAGAATAGAGAGAGAGAGAGAGAGAGAGAGAGAGAGAGAGAGAGAGAGAGAGAGAGAGAGAAGGGAGAGACAGAGGGAAAGAGAGAGAGAGAAAGAGAGAGAGAGAGAGAGAGAGAGAGAGAAGGGAGAGATAGAGGGAAAGAGAGAGAGAGAGAGAGAGAGAAGGGAGAGATAGAGGGAAAGAGAGAGAGAGAAAGAGAGAGAGAGAGAGAGAGAGAGAGAGAGAGAGAGAGAGAGAGAGTCTATGTCCTTAGAATTACTTCAAAATTGGGTAACAAAAAAGATTGGAAGATACAGATTCGAGTTTAAGAACGAGTCTTTGAAAAGGGTAGTTTAGTCTATTATGTAAACTAGAGAGAGACCGAGTGAATATTTGGACGAAGGGTAATACTTTTAAAGGTAAAGAATTACCCTCCAATTCCAGGCTCGAGTAGCATAGGCAATCAAATCACAGGTTTTGAAAGGTCATTTCATGAGAGACTTTCTTCTGTTATCTTGATCACTAGTAGTAGTTCAGATTTTCAAGAATATCAAATCTTTTGTTGCGAAATTTTCACTATTGTTGGATGGTTTTTTAACGTAGAAAGGTTATCTACTTATCTTCTCTCTCTCTCTCTCTCTCTCTCTCTCTCTCTCTCTCTCTCTTTCTATCTCTCTCTCTCTTACTTGTACGTTCTTCTGCGAGCTTATACATTTTGGTCGCAATTCTCAACACGAATAGGACCATATACTTGTACTGTGAGCACGCGACCAATAAACACGCGCAAAACATGTACGCACGGTCACATACCGGTAAAAGGAGTCGGATGGAGAAGAGTAGTAGAATAGAGATGAAAGCGAGAGAGAATAAGAGAGAGGGAGAGATAGATAGATAGATAGATAGAGAGAGATAGAGAGATAGAGAGAGAGAGAGAGAGAGAGAGAGAGAGCGTTAGTGGAATATGTACGTGCATTGCACGTAGGAGTAACAGTAGCACCGCTACATTGAATATAAATAAGCTGAATTTGTTGGATTACAAAGCCGGAACGCCAGAGTCGTTCTCGTCGTCTCGTCGCCGTCATTGTTGGCAGTGTTGAAGAAGAAGAAGAAGTAGTAGTGGGAAAAGAAGAAAGAAAAAGAGAGAGAGAGGGAGAGAGAGCGCAAGAGAAAAGAAAGGAAGGAAAGAGCTTCGAATGGTTCGCTGGCTCGAGCCTTCGGGCTTTGTATACTTTCGACGCTTTGTACGTGTCGCAAAGTGGGTAGGACTGATCGCTTTAAACTGAGAAGGGTGCCCGTTCCCGTCCTGAAATAAAGAATACTACGAAGGCTAGGCTCTTCTTTCGTTTTATCCTTTTCTCTCTGTTCCTCATCTTTTCCCTTTCGCTTGGGTGCTTTTATACGATGTCGATGACGCTCGTCTACGCGTAACGTTGACAACGAAATAGGAAGCTCGAAAGAGAAGCTTCGAGGAAAGAAAAAACAGCTTCCTCCTCTTCGTCCTTCTTCACCTCTTCCTCCTCTTCTTCTTCGTCTTCTTCTTTTTCTTCTTCTTCTTCATTTTCTTCTATGAACGCTAACAGTAAGGAAGATAGAAAACTAGCAGATAAAAAGAAAGAATTGCTTATCTTTGTAATGAACGTTTTTAACGCGTGCTTTTAATATTAGAAAACATTTATTCATGCAATTATTCGGGGACCAAAGAGGAACGAGAAGTGACCGGTTAAGGATGCAAAGAGCACTTCAAAAGTTTCAAAGCCTATTTAAATGGTTTCTTTAATAAGAAAAGAAAAAGAATTCGCATAAATTATGATTAAGAGTAATAAAAGAGAAAAATGCAGGTAGAAAATGATATGTATATATCGTGGTGAAGGAAGAGAAATGAAAAAGATTTAAGGGATGGGAACGCGAAGTGTAAAAAAAAGAATAAAAAACAAAAAAATATAGAAAATTGACAGAGAATGAGAGGAAGGAGAAGGTTGAGAAAAAGGGAAACAGGAAAAAAGAAATACAAAGAAAAAAGAAAGAAAAAGAAATGGATAAGAAATAAATAAAAGCTAACAATCATACGGGGCGCTAAAAATGCGACGACTACTCGGCCTGGAGACGGCTGGTACTATGCTTTCGAGCCGGAGGGCTAAGAGAAAATATATAGAATTGAGGTCCCCCGGGTAACTCGTGATATAAAAGGAGACAAAATACACACAACCCGCAGGCATGCGAGATATGGGTCTCGCAGAGGAATGAAAACGAGATTTCCCTCCGTGCTAGGGAATCGCTGCGCTCGTTCGTTCGTTCGTTTTTTCGTTCATTCGTTCTTTTCGTTTCTTTTTTCTTTTTGCTTTCTTTTTGGTCTTATTTTTCTTCCAAATCTTCTTCTCTTCTTTCAACCTTCATCTCATTCTATTTTCTTCCTTCCTGTTCGATAAAATTCCACTGGACCAGGCTTTCTTTCATTTGTATTAACGAACGATACGCAAAAACGTCCTGCAATTTTATACGATTTTCCCTTTCGTAGATCTTTTCTTTCTTTTTTTCATCTTTTTATTCTTCTTGTTCTCTCTTTTCTTCTTATTCTTATTATCATCGTTTTTCTTCTTCTTTCATCAAGCGCATATTTACGATTTTAGAAAAGGGTATAATTTTTAAAGCGACGCGTTTTCCTCGGTTTTATCGTCCGTAGTCCGGACTCGAACGCTTTCGCAATATCGAACGAGCATTCCATGTTCAAGTTTCTCGATAAAATTTCTATCGAGAGCTTTACGAGCCGCGTTCCACGTTTACGTATTAATTTTATATGGAAGATCTTCAAGAAACATGACAGTCAAGCCGAATCGTGCAAAACGTATCCATGAATGTGAAAAATAAAAAGGGAAAACAAGAAAAAACAGAGAAAGAAAGGAAGAAGGAAAGTCTGAACGGTTTATCAGAATTTTTATTTTTACTCATTGTTTTACGAATTTTACAATAATTATTTTCGAAAAATACGCAACGTGTCGCTGATAAAATTGGATCGTAGTAACGATCAACGAAGTTACGTATTTGCGGAGCAACTAATTTTTCGATCATAACAATTGCCAGAAGAGAGAGGCTGGGAGAAAGAGAGAGAGTCGTTGACCGTAATAAGAACAGAAATAAACGTATTTGATATGCACGATTTCGCGATTCGTCGGATAATCCGATTTGCATATTGAAGGGGTGCTCTATTATTACACACGGAAGATCTCAGAATGGATGATGGAATATTTCTTTCTCATCGTGGAAACTTTATATTTTCTCTATTAAATCCAATTACGTCTCGCATCAATGGATAATTACGAAATAATCACTCATCCAAATATATTATGTATACGACGAAAGTTACTTGAAATATTGAACGAATTGTCGAGGGAAAAAAAAGAAAGAAAACAAAAAAGAAAGGGCGATTATATTATGGTCTTTTATATCGTTATTACACGTTGATAATAGAATACAAGAACTTTCATACAAAATGCAAAGCATATAAAATGCTTGTCCCTTTTAAAATAGAAAATTAATTGTTCACGTTCGAAAACGGGATGAAGGTACCTATTCAACCGAGTACTTGGACACTCGTTGAGATTCATCGTGAAATGCTACGATGACACGTTACGACACATACATACATACGTACGTACATATATGTGTGTACGTAGTAATACACTAATAGTTTCTATATATATGCATAACTGATTTATCGAGATATGTGATCACACGCACAGGCACATGCAATAGAATGCGTTCAACGTAGTACTGCTGTTGCTGGTCGATTTGTGTATCCATAGCTGTACACAGTTACACAGACGGATACGTATACAGACGCAAAGGAGCGAGTGTTACGGGCCAGGAGAGTATATCGTTTGGGACGTGCCCGGATTAACGAATGAGTAATAACTAGAATGGTTGCTTGAGCAACGTTCGCCAATGCACGCAGACTCCCCTGTTGGAACCACGCTGTTGGAAACTTTACTACGCTATCCTAGTATGTATGTGTGTATGAGGGAGATAGCCTCCTTGTTGCGAAAGCCTCCTCAGCTCGCCACCATGTCATGGCAATTAATATGCGGATTACAAGGTATCCCTTAACCGGGCCACGAGATTCACACGCGAACCGACCTCTGATCTATCTCTAGTCTCGTACCAATCGTCGACCTTTCGTCTACTTTTTCCACTTATTTCTCTCTTCCTTTTCCTCTTCTTCTTGTCATCTTGATGAATTCCCATACCGAATGACAGTTTTCCTTTAATGCCTTATAAAGTTCCTTCATTTACTCTTGAACGAGCAGTGCCAGCTCCGATGGCTAATACCGGTATCCTCTCTCCGTCTCTCGTCTTGGACAAGATTAGTAATTCTCTTGAATTACGAGCGACGATTTGTGTTAGCGACGATTCATTAGTTCGCGATGGTGCATAACTTAGCTCAGAGTTATCACCGATCGATACTGATATTCTTGGTACTCCGTTGCCTCCAAGACTCATAAGAACCGCCACGAGGAGATCGTGTACGGGTTCTTGATTAACGCGCAAATTATGACGGGTCTTTCGAACGTACCGCGAACGACCTATGATCTTTAGTAACGTTTATTATATTTGTGTGTAATTTTTTATGAGAAGCAATAATTGAGTTCGCTCTTGTATGTAATATATTATGATTATTGTGTATTTAAAAACTCTTAAGGTAAAATTATGATTAATATTTCAAATAGAAAAAAGAAGGAAATTATATGAAACATCGAACAAAATTTTACTACTATTATATGTTAATAATGTTTTGTACAGTAGTAATAATATTAGATAACGTAATTACACAAGTGATAAATAAATTTGACAATACTGCTATAGATTCCAATTCGGTTCGAGCGGATTAGATATGCATCGAAACGACGATCGTTGATTAATCACGGGGAATCGGGGCTTGGTTGTAAGCGAAGATGAAAACTGGTATTTAGCTCGAAATCGAGGGATCTCCGTTTTGATTCTAACACTCACCACGTACCTCTCTCGCTATTACGAGAAATTGATTTTCTAGAACGTGTTCACGTAATTGAAAACATTTTCTAACGACTACCGTGGATATTAATTTTAGAAAATAATTTCATTACAATTTCACTTAAGAAAAAAGAAAGATGAAAAAGAAACGTTTTTTATCGCTCAAAAATTGAATAGCTATTTGCAATGAAGTGCATGGTTCGGATTATGTAGACATGTACGTCTACGTAGGTTGTTTCAGGTTACAATTATAATTAGTCTACCTAAATGATATTCGAGATTCAAGATCAATACATTATTCTAAACAGAACGACATATATACATACATACATACATACATATATATATATATATATATATATATATATATATCATTGGTAATATAAGAATATATATCGAGTTACATTTTTGTGAGTAAATTAAAATTGCGAACGGAATGTTGAACGGTAGTTTACAAGAAATTAAGCGGCCGATCATAGGGCAACGTTATTGGCCGATAGCACGGCTTTCAATAGTGAGATGTAGAGACCGTTGAGGCATAGAAGCGAACGTTCACGCCCTGACAATTAATATGCAGGCTATATCGTCGTACAGTGCAAACGGTCCGTGGAATGTGCAGACGAGCGGCGGATCCTCGATCGATTTTAGAGGAAAACAAGAGTTCGCGTGATTCCGTATTTATATTTCGAAAAAGATTTCGAGTTAGTTTTTGTTTTTCTTTTTTTCATTAAATGAATTTAACGATGATATAATCGTTTTATTATGAATGTGTCAATTGATAATTTGATTATTAATAATTAATGATAATAGTATGATTGTTTATCTACTTCGAAATCGTCACATTATAATATTACACTTATACTATTACATTTATCTACTGCGATATCATCGTATTATAATAATATACTACAATAAGTGTGTAGATAATATTTCTTCGGAAGCTTAATTAAATTCGGAACCCGTACGTATTTCAATTGGGAAAAATTTATATATAGAAGAAAATGATAGAAAATTATCTCAGTATCAAAAATAAACTAAAATGGATATCATTGGATCATTGTAAATAGAATAAAAGACATAAGAGCGTTTTCGATCAACAGTTCGTGAAGGCCCGTTTAAAGGTAAGAAGGGAAGAAAGAAGTTTCGATGTAATCCGAAGTAAGTTCGAAGGTGGATCGTTCTTCTAGGGTGCGAAAGAAAAGCAATGAGAAGAAGGAAGAGAAGTAAAAGGAAGAAAAGAAGGAGTAGGAGGATGATAGAAAGGAGAAAAGAAAAGAGAAGGAAGAAGAATAGCATAGAAGTTGGTGCTCCATTGGGCTCGATCGAAAGAACACAAAGTTCGTAGCAGCTTAATATATATCTGGATGCTATGTCGGATAATAATAAATAGAAATAGAAAGAGAAAGAAAAGAGGGAGAATTGAGAGAGAGAGAGAGAGAGAGATAGAGAGAGAGAGAGAGAGAGAAGGGTCGTTTCATATAGCACGGGCGAAGACAATGGGCGACCGCAGATAATTTCCAAACTCAAGAAAAGCAGCCGTTTACGTCCTGGTTAAGTTCTATCGAAGATGAGAGAAATAATAAGAGAAAGAACGGTAGCAAAGAGAAAGGAGGGTGATGGTAGACATGGAGGAAAGAAGAATTTAGTCGATAGCGATAGAGTAGGATGAGGAAGAGGAGAGAGAGAAAAAGAGAGAGGCAGAAAGAGAAAGAGAGAGAGAGAGAGAGAGAGAGAGAGAGAACGAGGAAGGCATAAATTCAAGCATTTTTCGCAAAGTTTTGGCCCTTGGGACACGGTAATGGCGTGCAGCGAGCCGAGTAGTACGGTCGTTTATGTTGGAATATGAGCAAGAGAGAGAGAGAGAGAAAGAGAGAGAAAGAGAGAGAGAAATAGAGGATGATACGTCGAGGTGGACGTAGTGTGGGACGAGTAAAACGGGCAAAGGGATGGACGCCAGAAACGAACGAATGAACGGCCAAGCGAGTGAACAAACGAACGGACGAACGGACGAATGAACGAACGTCTAGCCAAATCTCGACTAGTCCGGATCTATGCCGCGTGAGTATTACACAAATCCCTCGCGGCGGTTAAATTCAGCCTTTCCCGGTTTGGTTCTACCAGTTTTAATCGCTCTCAAGCTCGTACGCTTCCCTATCGTTTTACGAATAGTAATAATAATTCTGTAAAGCTAGGACCGACCGATCGAGACCGAACATAACGAGATCAGTGCATTGCTTCATCGTATTTCAGTCCTTTTCGAATCGAAAAGCTCTCATCTCATTGTTCTAACGATTACAGTGACGACGACGACGACGACGACGACGATGACGACGATAATGACGAAGGATCGAATTTCAAATGTCCGTATCTTTATCAACTTTCTGTATTATCGTGTACGCATACACGTATATAAATACGTCGCTTGTGAAAATTATTTTCGTGATTTTAATGAAATTTAACGCGTGGAATAGGTTACTGTTTTGCGGAATAGGAAATGTTTAGAAGAACTTTTCACTTTCTTCTTCGTATCTTCGAAAGTAAGAGATAAAAAAGGATAAAAAAAGAAAGAAAGAAAGAGGGTGAAAGAAAAATCAAAAGACCGAAAGAGAAGGAAAAAGAAATTGGAAGGTTTGGACTGGCAAAAGAACCGAAGGCATACTGTGTTCTTCCTTTGTCTCAATCGTATTCGGTCCTGCTTTCATTCTTTGCCGTTCTGATTCCTTCGACATTCAGCTCGTGACATGAATCTCAAATCAGGAATGAAATTCGACGTACTGGCAAAGACCGAACAAGTGATTCCATTTGGAATAACTGGACCGACAAGTTAGGCCCGATTCGATGTCACTAAACATCGTGCAAATTCAAGGAATCCCGACCATGTTTTATTTCTCTCTCTCTCTCTTTCTCTTTCTCTTTCTCTCTTTCTTTCATTCTCGTCTATCTGTCGAAATACTCAATTTTTTAAATTTACAAAAATGAAACTTTGAAAATGTTTTTTTTTCAATGATATAAAATTCAAAAGTTATGTTGTCATATTAACGAATTCGACATACAATTGAGATAGGAACACATAGTATTCGTTTCAATATCATAAATAGAAGAAAGGACATTTGGGACCAGGTTGACTTATATCATCGTACAATTTTCTTTTCTATATTTCGGTTCCTTATGCAAAAAGATAAAAAACGAAAGGAGGTGTATTACACAATTGAGAGTCTTATGTGAGTATAAAGTTTGATATCTTAAGGGGAAGTACGAGGACGTATGCGGTATCAAGCGTTCTAGATCGGCCAATGTATATACATACTTACTTGAGTCGAGGATGAAGAAAAGCGAAAGGGAGAAAAGACAAAAAAGCAAGAGAACTACTCTACGAAATGGTAAAAGAGATAGAAAAGTGGATGGCGGAGAGTTGCAGAGAGAAAGAGAGATAGAGAAAGAGAGAGAGAGAGAGAGAGAGAGAGAGAGAGAGAGAGAGAGTGAGAGAGAGAATCTCCTCGAAGGTAAATGCGCTAGATAGATCGGAGGAACAAGAATTTGCCCGGCTTTTCTTATTCAACATGGATAGACACGAATACACGTGAGCACCATACGTCTCGCACACACATATGCACAAATTTACAGGAACAAGCGCATTTCACGAATGACATGCTTGGATGCTTCGAACGACGGCCGTTTCGTCTGCAAAACTTTTTGTTCTACTCTTCTCTTAGTCGTCTCTTAGTCGATGTCATCGTTCTCTTCGTCGTGCCTAACATCCTCGTCTTCTTTTTCTTTCTCTTTTTCTTTTTCTTCATCGTCATCTTCATTTTTATCTGTTCATTCTTTTTCTTCATCTTTATCTTTATCGTTTAAATCTTTTTCTTCATCTTCATCTTTATCTTTTTCTTCCTCTTCATCTTCATCATCTTCATTTTCATCTTTTTCTTTTTCTTCTTCTTCTTACTCTTCCTGTTTTACTTCTTCACGCTACTTTACATCGATAGAAAAAATTGCAAAGAAAGCAGCTCGACTATTTCTTTCGTCCTTTTTCGTATTCAATCTTCTCTTTTCTTCTCTTCTCCTTTCTTCCTTTCTCTCTTTTCCCTCCCTCTCCGCCTCTTCTCTTTCATTTTTTTATTTCCTTCCACCACTTCTTCAATCCAACGAGTGTTCCCTATTGCCCGTTCTACGTTCCCTCGAGCGAATTTAATTAATTCCAGAAGCACAAAGAAAACACTTTTCCGTAAGGATACAGTTCACCGCGGCATTGGCGCTGCCTTTGTTGGTTCTTATGAAATAATTTTTTTGGTCTCCTCGATGTTTCTTTTAACTCTCTCATTGATATCGCGTCTTGGCCGCTTCGTTATCGGTGCCTGTCTTTGTGTTACTTTGTCTATCTCTCTGTCTCTCTCTCTCTCTCTGTCTCTGTGTTTGCCTATCTCTCTCTCTTTTTCTCTCTCTCTAACTCTTCGAATTCACAATGTTTTCTTGACCATCTAAATTGTATACCAGTGTCACTCCTCTCACCAACCGAACACAAAATATCAAGAATACACTTTATTACATTCACATGTAATAAAGTTGATGGGAATATTTTTGAATCAAAGTCGAAATGTTGTTAAAGAAGATGCTTGTCAAGTTACCCGAAATATTTTTCAGAAATAGTAAAAAAAATAACGAAATATTTTTTTGAAAATTTTAATGACGTACCTTTATCCATTTCAGTTACATCTCCCTCGCATTTTATTTACTGACGTTGACATAATTATTAACAGATTTCGCGAGTACGTCTGATATGCATACATATGTATATGTATAAAGTTACAAGATCCATTCAGTTGGGTACAAATACTCCTCGCTCGTATTCCACTTGCCAAGAGTTCATATACACGATGAATATAGGTTGCTCTTTGCATTAAACTGATATACTCGAGTTTTTCGAAAAAATTGCTCTCGTCGAAAATTACCAGAACTTATTAATGCTCGAAATTGTAGGAACGGACACATTTATTACATTCTTCTTTTCATATTCGTCGTTCGTCGTTCCGTATTTTTTAATTCTGAATACGTATATTACGATACACATACGCGCGCGCGCAAACACACACACACACACACACACACACATATAGATAAATGGAGCGTTAAATTTAAACGTATGCAAATCCTAGGGAAAATCATACAAATTGTTGCTAGGATATGCCGACGTGAAAAAATTTTAAATAATTGTTTATCTTATATGAAACTTTTTAGACTAAATTAGTCGAGTCCTCGAGCAATTTTGGATGAGGAAACGAAACAACGGTAGATGGATAAATAGATAAATAGGCAGATTTATATATATATATATATATATATATATATATATATATATATACATATACATATATACATGTATGTATATGTATATGCACACATGGTAAGAGAGGAAAGGGTAAATTTTTAGACGCGATCGCAGGACCGTACGTGGTCGTGAGGAAGAAGAGAATAGGGCCGTAGTTTATTAACGTAACGTGGACTGCGTGCACCGAGAGCCGCTTTGACCAAATTAAAATACACTTGCCCAGAACCCTCGGCTAAGCCCACGGATATTCATTTAAGAGTCGTTCTCTCCGTGTTGGCTCGCTAACGCCTCAACAGTGGCTACCGTCCTCATTTCGTTCTTTCTACTATCATCCTTGCTCTATTATCGTCCGAGAGACGAGACGAGAGATAAATGAAGAAAAAGAGAGATGCCATGAAAAAGAGAGTGATAGAGTGAGATAGATAGATAGATAGAGAGAGAGAGAGAGAGAGAGAGAGAGAGAGAGAGAGAGAGAGAGAGAGAGTGAGAGTGAGAGAATGGGAGAGAAAGAGAGAAGAGGAGAGAAATGCGCGCACGCAGGCACAGTAAGCGGTGTTAAAAAGGATTTAGTGCCATCTCTTTCTTTCTATCTAGCACCGTGGTAACGGCTAGCCGAATGCCATATTCCCGTTCCATGTTTTCTCGGTTTCTCTTTTTTTTCCTCTTCTTTCCTCTCCGTGCATCCATCCGTTTGTCTGTTCGTCCGTCCATCTGTCTGTTCGTTTTACGAGCTTCGCCGTTTTTCCTCGAGGCTCGCTTGAATTATTACGAAAAGCCGGAACAGTAGCTGCAAAACGATTTCGCCGACATTTCGTTTTCCTACCGAATACTTTTTCATTATCCTGTCGCGATCTTTAAAGAAAAAATGATTTTTGTATAGGAATATTATTTTGTGAGAGAGAGAGAGAGAGAGAGAGAGAGAGAGAGAGAGAGAGAGAGAGAGAGAGAGAAAGAGAGAAAGAAAGAGAGAAAGAAAGAGAGAAAGAAAGAGAGAGAGAGAGATAGAGAGAGAGATAGAGAGAGAGAGAGAGAGAGAGAGAGAGAGAGAGAAAGAGAGAAGAATGGCAGATACATTTCTCCCCCTCTCTTTTTCCTTCTCACTCTCTCTTTCTCTCTCTCTCTCTCTCTCTCTCTCTCTCCCTCTCTTTTTCTCTCTGTTCGATCCTTTGTGACCCATCGTGCGCGTGTCGTCTTTCCATTACTCTGTCCTCTGGCATCCACGCAAGACGGAAACAATTAATACTCGCCGAGGACCTCTACCAATATCCGTTTCTTAGTCTCCTTTCTGCGCCATGCATCCATCTCCCTCTCTTCTTCCTGTACGCCGATCGACGAGTTCTCTTTACTTCTCCTTGTCTCTCTCTCTCTCCCCCACTCTATCTATCTATCTATCTATCTCTATCTATCTATCTATCTATCTATCTATCTAACTATCTCTCTCTTTCTACTGCTTTCGGTAATAGATTGTCCAAGGAATTATGTCAAGAGAAGTTACCAATGTTTCATTGCTATTAACTTCCTTCTTGAAGCTTCTCCTTCTCTTTAGGACAGCAACAACAAAGAGAAATTTCCAAGAAAGAAAAGATCGTCTTAATTGTCATTCTCCATGAAACGTTTCTCGAACAACATGTCAACATCCAAACTGTTGGAATAACGTCTTGAATATTCAAGATAAAGATAGATAGAAAGACAGAGAGAGAGAGAGAGAGAGAGAGAGAGAGAGAGAGAGAGGGAGAGGAAGTGAGAAAGAGAGAATGTGCAGTCATCTTGGAGATTAACGTTTATTCGAGCCTTAAGTGATAAATTTCGGTTGAATATTTCTGAAAAAAAGTAAAGAAAATGTCTTAACGTTGTTACGATAGATATCAATATTTAGTCACAAATGAATTTTCGCTTGATCCTTGATGGAGGTGGACGTAGAAAAAGTTACTCGTAGCAAACGTGTTCTTGTCCAATAATAAGCTATGCACCTGATATGCATACTGGGTTTTATAAATTTGTAACATCGCAAAATAATTATTATTTTTAACTGGCAATATTTCAAATATATATCATCTCGATCGTTAAATCTTTCCGATTATTTTTCATTTTGTGGTTTTTTTCTTTTATTCTCTCTGTCTTTTTTGTTAACTCTTTTTGGAAGAGATAGTGTAAAAGGATTTTGCTTGGTCGAGTAACCTCGGGAAAAGCTGGGAAAACAGTTAGAAGAGAATGGATCATTCGAGCTCAACGAACGGACACCTCGATGGATAAACCAAGAACGAGAGTGGTATATGTCGGAACGAAAAGGAGTCGGTAATTCACACGTTCATGGATCGAATCCGTTCCTTGTCCTTCTTTTCCTTGGCACTTTAGTTCCTCAATGGGACAGAAAAAAGAAATGAAACGATGCACTTTTCGCAGATCTAATCGACGAACGCAGGTCCCTCAGCTACGTGACCGAATGTGTCGTCAATGATAGAAAAAAAAAAAAAAAAAAAACAGAAAGAGAGAGAGAGAGAGATCCGATAGCTATTTTCCGCTCGTAGTTTACGAGCTGGCAGATCAAATTGAAGTGACATGCATTCCAACTAAATTGACGGTCTTTCCATGGCATTTCCTACCCTTCGTTATTACATTAAGAAAGAAAATCCTTTATGAAATGACGTTCCTAACAAATGATCTTAATTTGTATCTCGTAAGGGACTGGAGGAATAAGCAGTAAGAATTAGAAGGGAAGCGAACGACGAGAGAGGCCTGATTAAGGTTGACAAGCGTGCGTTTCTTGGTGATAAGGAAATTATCAATGGTGGATGATGATGAAGACAATGAGAAAGGTACTATATCTAGAGCTTATTGCATCGTGTGTTTTGTGACATTCGTCGTGGAATAAGTCTATGTCGTTTGTTAAAGCTCTCTCTCTCTCTCTCTCTCTCTCTCTCTCTCTCTCTCTCTCTCTCTCTATCTCTCTCTCTCTCTCTCTCTCTCTCTCTCTCTCTCTCTCTCTTCCTCACTTGATTTCGCTCTCTTTATCTTTCTCCATGAAGCTTTCACCAGCAGTCGAGTGAACTCACTCGATCGAGTAAATCACCACGGGTCTCTGTCTTCTCACTCGACCGCAGGATAACTCGAAAGCACGTTTGCTACGTTATAGTTTCTCTCTCTTTCTCTTTCCCTTTCTCCCTCCCATCCATATCGATTGAAATTCAGCATACGTTTTCGTGCGCCAGGTGAAGTGTCGATTCGAATTCACCTACTGCAAATATTCGCACGGAATCGGTCAAATGGACGATAATACGTCTCGCACCCGGCACACGAACGAAAACTTCAGATAAAAGGATCACCACGATAATCTTTCGATATTTCGTGGTATCATCTCCGTCCTTGTTTTGTGCAATTTGCCTTTCTAAAATTCCATGATGAGAAACGAAACCAATACTTTTGATCTGGTCACCCACGCACGTGGTGTTTCCGTCACTATAAGTTTTTCTACACGCACTCATTTATATATGTTTGCGATTGAATACGAGTGACATTGTTTAGAATTGAATATCGGTCGAGATCTCTCTTGAAAATATTTATGAAGAATGCAATAATTTTTCAGGCAATCGTAACGATCTTAATATGAATATTATCGTGATATTCGATATTTGTCTGTATGAACGTTATATATTAATTAATAGATCTCATGAATACATTCATCTATGGAATACCTTGAAAAAATATAGTATGAAAAAATATAATATGAAAATGTATGTAAAAGAATACACGTAACAGGATAGCACAAGGCGAAACTCATTGTTATATGATATTGAAATTGATAAGTTTTCAGAAAAAAATATCGTTGAGTTTCCTCAGTATGAATTTTTAGGAAATATTAAACTGTCCGGAGGAAGAAACTTTCGGAAGATTAAACAAAAATTTTTAGAATGAGAAGCGAGAGCTGCGAAGAGGAAAGGAAAATGTTAGGAGACTTTAGGACAGACGTCTCTGTCTTACGTAGCCAAACCCATTTGTTCGGAAACCGCGCATCTTGCTTCTCGGCTTCTCTCACGAGTGATACCATGCCTTATACCGGAGTCGACGAAACTTTGAGAGTTCTTGATTGCAACGCGCTACTTAAGAAACACCGCCAAGTTTTGCAGATAACTCGCAGAACCGATCTCGAGCTCGTTCATGGTAATACGGTCTCACGTTATCGCTAACGTTTTAACAGGTAACGCCGTTAAATTTTACAATGCAAATCCTCGTGAACATATATAACTATATCCGTATATGGAGTATTCAATATTTGTCGATTCAAATAGATATTAAGATTATTATTATTATTATTATTATTATTATTATTATTATTATTATTATTTTTATTTTTATTATTATTGTATGTAACGTCTATAAAGTTTTTGTTAATTTTAGTATACATAGATCTTCACGCCTTCTAATATAACTTGTTCTTTGATAAATGTTGCGTCGTGTTTTCATCTTCTTTCATTTTTTTCTTTTCATCACACTTCATCCAATACTCCTTTGTTTTCACGTTGGCCATTGGTCGCAATCGGACCATTGAAAATTCAATTTCGAAACTGATTTTTTACAAATGTAAATGCCTTATCAACTTGGACACGAATTACAAATTCGGAAGAAAGAAAAGTTTTCTTACTGAGTAAGGTTGCTCCCTTAAGAGGAAGACTGGCTTGGCTAATACAAAGAGGAAGGAAAAAAACTAGAGAAAAGAAAAGAATCGAAAAAGGTTGAAAAATGAGAGACGAATGGAAGAAGAAAGAAAAAAGAACGTAGTAACTGAAAAAAAGAAATTACACTTAGACGAGACGAATATGCAATTATAAATTCTTTTTACGTTAAAAACTTAATTTTATGAATATTCCCAATGTTTCTAATCTATCGATTAGGAACATAAAGTAACATATTGCCGTTACGAACTTAGTAATACGAAGAACTAATTTAGACATCCTTCTCTCATCTTACTACGAGATTCCTGTCTTCATCGTAGTTTCAGAGAATCGGAGCAAGTTGTTCACAGCGGGAGGACAAGAGGTAAGCTTTACGGTTTAAGGTTCGGTTCTGAACACTGAGAGATTCGACGTCGCAATTATGCAGAGAGCCAGATAAAGGGAGAGAGCTAGTCATATCTAGTGAGCAGGCGCCCAAGCTTACGGTGCGAAACGGTGTTCAGTTGGTCCAGTCGGAAGGTCGCCTAGAAGGATGAATATAAACGTATATTCTCTCTCTCTCTCTCTCTCTCTCTCTCTCTCTTTCTCTCTCTCTCTCTCTCTCTCTCTCTCTCTCTCTCTCTCTTTGTCTCGCTACTCTCGCTTTTGGCTTCGTCTCATTCTAGTTCTCTCTCGGCGAGGACTCGATGTTTGTGGTCGCACCACTCACGCGTTAGTCCAAGTTGACAACAAGCAGTCGCTTCCCGACAGTTAAGCCGCCTCGTTTGATAACGAAGCGGCGGGACCTCCTGTCTCGTTATTTATTGAAATGCATGCGTGCGGAGCAAAGTGCCGCAATTGCATTCTCCGCTAGGGCAGTACCGTAGGGAAAGCAGCACCGTGTCGCTCGCCTACCAGGACCGACGATTTATTCGACGGCTCTGTTAATGGCGTTTCCTCGCGTGCTTTTGATTATACGTTTAACCGATTGCCCGGCATCGCGATCGCTTTTCACTCTTTCCATGAATTTTCGAACTGTACGATATTCGTGCGATTTAAATTTTTTCCTCATAGGAGATCCTATCGAATTTAATAGTCCAATTTGTACGACTATCAAATAGAGATACCCTCGAATAATTTAAATAGTTAATGGATGTGATATATCTATTAATTAAAACGTTTTATCATTATTTGGAGCTTCGAAAAGTTTCAATGAAAAATTTTCCATCGTAGTATCGATGTTAATTAGTACTTCGATTATATATTTTCTACTCGCCCTCTCCTGTTCCTGTTCCCCTACCACTTCGCCAATTAGTGTTAAGTAATAAGAATAAAATATTTTGTGTCTTTTTTATTTTTTTAAATTATTAATATTTTCCCTGATGAAATTCGAATTTTCGTTAACGATTTGACATTCGCCAAGTGTGATGAGATGTGTATTTGAAACAAAAATAAATCTACTCGTTTATATATACATATATAATAGAAAACTAATAATAACTGAAACTGAAGCTGAAACTCTTGCCATTAATCTGACATTTCATTTTAATTATACATCACAAATTTCCTTAACGAAACAAATATACTTAAAATAACAAGATCTTCTCTTCTTTTGAGAATTCGAGAATTAACAATTGAATTAATATTCTCGAAAATTTAAACGATCATAATATACTTATGAAGTATCGCATGGTTTTTGTGAAATTGAAGAAGCACGATAATTTGTCAACTCGCTCGCTACATTCACATTATCGATGCATTTTCTTCTTGTTCATCGTTACTTCTTAGGAAACTCGTAAAAGTATTACCGAACCAAATGGAGATATCGTTTTACGTTGCTTTTCGATCCTTTCTATAAGAGTAGAAAGTTTGCTTTTCGATATCGAATGGAACGTTACGTAAGTTTAACGACGGTAGGCTCTGTACACGTGGTTATTTTAGTATTACAGGTAAAACATACTTCGATAATGCGTGTACAATCCATAAAATATATTATACCTAACAATACATCGACTTCATAAGGTTTTTAAACGTTTAACGTTTAACCTCTTGGCCATTACCTTCTTTTTACTCGAAAGAAACTCTTTGGATTTATTAAGAATTTTTTATAAAGCAATTAGTATATATCAAGATATTTACATACGTATTTAATATAATTGGATCTGTAAAAATATGTACGTAAAATTTGAATCTTTATAATAAAATAACAAAACACGAAGTATTATAAACGATCGTTAGACAATCTGTAGGCATAGTCATAACTCATTGCCAGGCAAGCGCATTATAGAATATATACCAGAATGTACATTAAGCGCGTATACGTGGCCTAAATTCGCAGAGGAAACCACCGAACGGATCGCGTTTAAATTTTAAGCGAAAAAATTATGCGCCATACGGGCGCTTGTAACGGGAAATTTGTGGAGCCGGTATTTTCTCTAGTCTCGAAATAACTGTACGTAGTAAAAAAAAAGAAATAAAGAAAAAAGAAGAAAGAAAAGGAAAGAGAAAAATAAAACAACAAAAGGAAGGGAAGAAAAGTAAGATAAAAAGACAAAAAACAAAAAAACTCCAAAATAAAAAAGATAGAGAGTAAACGAAGGGATACATTTTTCTGGTATATTCAAATGAAACTACAGGAAAGCTGAAAACGCGCATCTAATTTGACTACACTCTCGTTGTACCTTAAAGTTACAACGTTTTTCGCTCTTGGAATTAAAAGTAGAGAATAGTAGGTGGGAGTGTTCTTCTGAATGTAACACGAAACATCGTAAATGGTGTAATTCGGTAAGCGCTTCATTAAGCGCATCACACGCGGTTTTTACGTAAAAATTGTGAGTTAATTTACGGAATATCGATAAGCATAAACCGGGATGAGTAGATATAGTTTTACGTGTAACAAGCATAACAAGCATAAAAGAATAACCTAGAGATATTTTTTAAACAACAAGTGCTATTATTGATATTGTTTGTATTTAAGTACGTATGTAGATAAAAAAAAAACAAAAAGATGGCGGGACTTTAGATATAAAAAAAGAGTGACTTTCCTTTCATGACTACTTTAACGTACCCATAAAATTGACGAGGCCTTGTGTTTATATATCATAAAATTTATTTCTTTTTTTTTTCTGTTACTGGTAAGCA